>JANAVB010035233.1:0-162740 GCA_029216955.1 Iris pallida
GCCATGTATCTTTGATGTAAGAAATGTATGTCGGCTCCCTCGCCTCCCACTTTTGCTTGAACAAGTACCATGTGGCGTCGTAACTGGCAATCGTAGAGGCTCGCCACACACAATTCCAATCATTGTAGAATTCGTCAAAAATCTGCATGTCGATTTTACCATCCTCCTTCCGAAACTTCAACTTACATTGGGCTTGAATATTACGATTGACATGCCAAGTGCATAGCAATGTATCTGCTTGAGGAAAAACAATACGAATATTATTAATTAGGGCATACTCTCTGCCGGTAATAAATACTGACGGCTCTGTATGACCAGTGTAAAGTATTTTCAGTTTCTCCAACGCCCATGTGTAGTCTTCAAGTTTCTCACCCTTCATGAAGCAAAATGCTACTGGAAATATTTTCCAAGTAGAGGTGAACCCGGCAACATAAAAGAGAGGCATATTGAACTTATTGGTCTTGTACGTGCAATCAAGGACTAACACGTCGGCAAAAGACCTGGCCAAATTTGTGCAATCGGGATGAGTCCAAAAGATTGATAATACTTCATTACTCTAGGGATGTCTTCTATGGAACTCAACATAATGATTATCGACAAGCAACTTGAGCACTTCTTGCATCGCCATTCTTGATTTCGTCCGGACAGCGTTTGAAGAAGATAGGGCGTTGTATATTGACTTCACTGTAGACTTGTTCTTCTCATCTTTATGTCGTATGACGGAATATATTTGTCTCGGTGCAACTCCGGAGGTGGACAAGTCTTCAACTATCTTCTTCTCCGTATTGTTCAACTGTCCGACATACGAATGACCCAATAGTGTCTCGGCAATCTTATGGTTGTGGGTTCCATTCTTCACTTCTACTGTTCATTTCCTTTCTTCTTAGTTTCTAATATGTATCGTGAATGGACAACCACATTTTCTCGTTCCAACATTTCTTCTTGGAACTTTACTTTGGATAACTGTATTTTTCTTGTACGTTCTGAACACACCACCTCTTTCACAGCCAACCACCACAGTTTGTCGTCCCGGTCGATTTCGGGCCGATCTGGATATCACTAGAACAATGTTGTTTTCCCGTCCGACTTCTCGACACCAATGTACCGCACCCTCGCTTGATTCAAAACATAGATCGGTCCAGAATAAATGGGCTACATTGACTGCAATTGGAGCCGGTACCACAAAATCGGAAGATCTCAAGTCCTACAATAAAACTTAAAGGTTAGTACAATTAGACAACATCCTAAAGCAAATAGGTTTCATAGATTAGGACCGTGCATAAGATTGGTGTCCATAAATAGCAAATTGTGTTAATAGCAAGACCGTCTTTTGTACAACAATTGGTGTTCATAAATTTTAAACACCTTTACTGACTAAAACTCTACATTCAGGTATCATAGACTAGGACTGCCAGAGTGGTGGCAGTCCTTCACAAAAGAAGGACTGCCAGGACCCTGACAGTCCTACATATGTGTAGGACTACCAGGGTCCTGGCAGTCCTTCTTTTGTGAAGGACTGCCACCACTCTGGCAGTCCTAGTCTATGATTGGGACTGCCAGAGTTTTGGCAGTCTTCTGTGTCACAACACGAATTTTAACTCGATGACAAGTTAAAATGTAGTTACCAAGAGGGCTTTCGATGCATCAAAGTTGTCTTCGGACGTTGCGGGAACGTGTTCTTCGGACGTGGCAGGAATATTTGATGATCCCGGTTGATCCATGTTCAATATTTTTTTACATTTAACACATAATTCAACTTTTATATGTGAAATTCTTGTTTAAAACATTAAACATATTTTAGTTCGATGACTTACCAATAAATTAGAGAAGTCAATTGTGAGGACCCTGATTTTTGGGAATTATTTTTATTTTATTTTATAGTATTTCTAATTATTAGGTTATATTGTATATTTAATTAGGATTTTATATGTACTTTTTGTATCTTTGATTGTTGGAGCACAAGACATGCCCATCTCTCGAAACGTCCTTTATGAGTTTTGTAGTAGACATGATGACCTTCAATTTGATATATCATGCCCCATTCGAATTTTTCCCCTAGCATCCTTTTGACTTCGCGCAACTTCGAGTCAAATTTAGGCAATTAGATTATTTACCATAATTCCATACCTAGCTTCCCATGTGAGTTCGGAACTCGATATAGATCAAAACCATTTGACCAAATATATGATTTTGACCCATTTTGAGTCTACGACACACATGCTAAGGGTGTGCCACTCAATCGAGTTTCTATGTGCTATTTAATTTCGAATGGCACTAGAGACTCATTAGTTGAATTTTCGAGTTCAACTTGACTAGAAAATATATTTGGACCCTAACCTAGCCAACCCCACTTATAGAGCTATGATAGATTGCTACGACTTAGTATAATTATTTTGATATTTATTTTGGGATGTTATACATCCAAATAGATTTATATACAATTTTGCATATATATATGATTATATTTATAATAGCCTAATATTTTATATAGATATGGCCTTAGTCATGGTTAAGTTCTAAGATGCATAGCGACTAGAAATTTTGGTACGGTTAGTGTAGTTGTGTGCTTTGACTAGTATATTAGCCATGCTAGGGAAGACCCGGCCATAGCTATGTCCCAAGTAGGAAAACCAAATAAAATTTGACTTAACCCCCACCGATGATTTATTATTAGATTATTGACTTTCTAGGAGACCCGGTTGTACCAATTTAGTCCCGACTTGACCCGAACCAAATCCAAATCTAAATAGACATGTAGTACTCTCAAATACCTTCATGTTGATATATATATTTTGTATATATATCGTATTAATATTAGTATGTTTTTAATTTTGGAAAGTTTCTATTTATAGGAAGTATCTACGTGTAATCCTTGTTGGCATTAGTTTATATTTGACCCAAAGTCCAACCCAAATCTATGTAGGCATGTTGGAAATTAATATATATTAATAACCATATATATTTAATATTTATTCAGATTTAGATTGTAAATATTTAGAAATCTAACTAGTTCCATATTAGGAAACCCTCCATGCAAATATTCTTTATATTTTAATTAAATCTAAATTTAATATTTAAAACTTATATGCTTCTCATCTAATAGCAGCACATAGATTTTAAATTAAGTCTCCTTCAATAATGATCATTGATTATAATATTTAAATAAATTATATTCCAAATTTAGCCTTATTGGTAATCCTACTACTATCCAGATTATCTTATTCTAACATGTCCAATCTAATCATACTTAAATTAAATAATACATATCTATCTTAATTATATATATAAATATATGAGTATCTCATAATTCTTATATTAAAAATCATGCACACCTTCTCTTTTTCGTCCAAAAATATTTTCCAAATTCGATAGAAAAGTCAGCCACGATTTTTACCCGACAAAGCAACTTAGAAGGGCCATATCTCCTAGCTCGGGACTCGAAACGCGTCCCAGTTTTTTTTGTTGGAAGCGTATCGAGGTAAGCTTTTCAGAAACATATTTTAATAGACAAAATTCGTTCTGTAGATTTCTGTAAAATTGTTTGAGTATTAGATTCCCGAAAAATAAACATGTTTCGATATTTTTGCGATTCCTGGAGATTCCGGAAACGAAAATGCGATCCGTTTAGTTTTTTCGGAAAGCTGATACAAAGATCTATACCATCTCCTAACTAAATAAATCTAATAGGTACAATATTATTTATAATTAGATAATAGACTATTTTCAGCATCCGAAGACGTTTGTTTGGATCTTAGTTCCTCGGCAGTCGTTCCACTTACTTTCCTGTCTGATCTTCGTCACTACAGTGCTCACGACCCAGGCAAGTACACCTTGCCAAATACTATAGTATTTACATGCTTTTCTATATTTTTAGTATTTCTTGCTTTTTTGCATATCTCTCTTGTTTCCCCTCATGATTCTTTCTAGTTACACGTGCACGTAGATTTTAATTTTTCTTTCTATACTACTTGTTCTATCTTTTCTATCTTGTTCATGTATAGTGATAGTATTGATATGCATGTTCCATATTTTTTTCTGACCTGTTTGACCTGTACTGAACTTGGACATGACTAGATAGGCTTGACTTCCTAGTACCTTAGGAGAGAATGTTTTATTAGCCGTGGCTATCCTCTATTGTTAGTGCCTCCCCGGGCTACGATAGAGAACCTATTATAGGACTGTTAGTGCCTCTCCGGGCTACGATTTTATCCATGATTAATAATACATTCTCATGACATGTCACCATCTATAGAGTTCTTTTTCGTGTTATTCTTTTCTCGATTAGTTATTCCTATATTTCTTGTATGAGATTTACTGTACAGTAGGCATGTATATTATGTGTCTTGCTAGTCCTCTGAGGACCTGGTGATCTCTCCAGGTATTAATTGATGGCACGGTACACTGATGGATGATGTTTGCTACGCCGAGACTTCAGGTATACATAGTGTGTTTTTATCATATCTTCCGTATTTCAATTTTGTCCTATATTTGATACTCGTTGTTATTATAGCTAGTCTTTTACAAGCTTCATTTTTATCTAGCTTGTTCATGATGAATGTGTTATTGGGGATCCACTCTAACATATTTATCTAATCTAGAATCAGTGTATCATGGCTTGATCAGCCTTGCTGCACTAGATTCGTCATATTTATCTTTATTATGTGGATTGAGATATAGTTAATCTAGAATAACCAGACAGCTTATACGTATTCGAGCTGGGCTGGAGTCCTTTCGATGCGTAGCTGGCATGTATACGTATCCTAGTCCTACGTATTTTGGGATTGGGGCGTTACATATTTTTGTGGTGGCCCATACAGGTCGAGTTAGCCATTTCGGTTACGTCACTGCACCGAGCGGGCCTGCGACCTGATTAAACCCTTAGGAATCTCAATCCACAACTGCCTTGACAATTCTTTTAAAAATTTCTCTACCACCCTTGAACTTCGTATTTGCTCTCGATTACTCTTCCTTTGCTTTCTCGTATCATTGCTTCTCGTCCCTTCTAATTTCGGAGTGACGAATAATCGTGCTATATAGGATTTATCAGAAATTCTTAAGTTATAGTGTAAGTTAGTCTGCTTATTGTATTGTGATTGCTTGATAGATAATAGGGATTAGAGATGCCATATGCCATAGGACATCATGTGTTTGATGAGATAGTTTAACCAAAGGTGGATAGATGTCCTTAATATAGAAATAAATAGATGATCGTACTAGATTACGTCCTTATGGCAGTCACTCGATAGAGAAAAGGGTGGTCGTTTAGTGTAACGATTGGCCCTCTACAAGAGTAAAGTAGACAGTCTAACCTAACCCATTTACTATTATACCGTGTTAGTTTAAAGTGAGGATTAAGCGGATTAGTAGGTACCACTTAGCTTGGTTAGGAAAAAAAAGAGACTCATGTAATTGTGATACTAGTATGGTTAGGAGGGACAAGCCTTCAACATGATCGTTGCAAGACCGCCAAAACCAAGAAGAGCGAGTAAAGATAACCATCTATATTTTTACGATATAGATATTTCAAAACCAAATTGTTTAGGCTTGATTATTACTTGACTTATTAGGAGACACTGTATTGACCTAGCGTATCCCTTAAACTATTCCTAGTAACACTAGCGCGGTTTTTCGTTACTAAGGGCCCTTATTTTAGTTTCGAGGACGAAATTCTTTTAAGGTGGGTAGATTGTGAGGACCCTGATTTTTGGGAATTATTTTTATTTTATTTTATAGTATTTCTAATTATTAGGTTATATTGTATATTTAATTAGGATTTTATATGTACTTTTTGTGTCTTTGATTGTTGGAGCACAAGACATGCCCATCTCTCGAAACATCCTTTATGAGTTTTGTAGTAGACATGATGACCTTCAATTTGATATATCATGCCCCATCCGAATTTGTCCCCTAGCATCCTTTTGACTTCGCGCAACTTCGAGTCAAATTTAGGCAATTAGATTATTTACCATAATTCCATACCTAGCTTCCCATGTGAGTTCTGAACTCGATATAGATCAAAACCATTTGACCAAATATATGATTTTGACCCATTTTGAGTCTACGACACACATGCTAAGGGTGTGCCACTCAATCGAGTTTCTATGTGCTATTTAATTTTGAATGGCACAAGAGACTCATTAGTTGACTTTTCGAGTTCGACTTGACTAGAAAATATATTTGGACCCTAACCTAGCCAACCCCACTTATAGAGCTATGATAGATTGCTTCGACTTAGTATAATTATTTTGATATTTATTTTGGGATGTTATACATCCAAATAGATTTATATACAATTTTGCATATATATATATGATTATATTTATAATAGCCTAATATTTTATAAAAAATATATATGATTAATATTTTATAAAAAATATATATGATTATATGATTAATATATATATATATATATATATATATATGATTATATTTATAATAGCCTAATATTTTATATAGATATGGCCTTAGTCATGGTTAAGTTCTAAGATGCATAGCGACTAGAAATTTTGGTACGATTAGTGTAGTTGTGTGCTTTGACTAGTATATTAGCCATGCTAGGGAAGACCCGGCCATAGCTATGTCCCAAGTAGGAAAACCAGATAAAATTTGACTTAACCCCCACCGATGATTTATTATTAGATTATTGACTTTCTAGGAGACACGGTTGTACCAATTTAGTCCCGACTTGACCCGAACCAAATCCAAATCTAAATAGACATGTAGTACTCTCAAATACCTTCATGTTGATATATATATTTTGTATATATATCTTATTAATATTAGTATGTTTTCAATTTTGGAAAGTTTCTATTTATAGGAAGTGTCTACGTGTAATCCTAGTGTAATCCTTGTTGGCATTAGTTTATATTTGACCCAAAGTCCAACCCAAATCTATGTAGGCATGTTGAAAATTAATATATGTTAATAACCATATATATTTAATATTTATTCAGATTTAGATTGCATTTATATTTAGAAATCTAACTAGTTCCATATTAGGAAACCCTCCATGCAAATATTCTTTGTATTTTAATTAAATCTAAATTTAATATTTAAAACTTATATGCTTCTCATCTAATTGCAGCACATAGATTTTAAATTAAGTCCCCTTCAATAATGACCATTGATTATAATATTTAAATAAATTATATTCCAAATTTAGCCTTATTGGTAATCCTACTACTATCCAGATTATCTTATTCTAACATATCCAATCTAATCATACTTAAATTAAATAATACAAATCTATCTTAATTATATATATAAATATATGGGTATATCATAATTTTTATATTAAAAATCATGCACATCTTCTCTTTTTCGTCCAAAAATATTCTCCAAATTCGATAGAAAAGTCAGCCACGTTTTTTACCCGACAAAGCAACTTAGAAGGGCCATATCTCCTAGCTCGGGACTCGAAACGCGTCCCAGTTTTTTTGTTTGGAAGCGTATCGAGGTAAGCTTTTCAAAAACATATTCTAATAGACAAATTTCGTTCTGTAGATTTCTGTAAAATTGTTTGAGTATTAGATTCCCGAAAAACAAACATGTTTCGATATTTTTGCAATTCCTGGAGATTCCGGAAACGAAAATGCGATCCGTTTAGTTTTTCGGAAAGCTAATACAAAGATCTATACCATATCCTAACTAAATAAATCTAATAGGTATAATATTATTTATAATTAGATAATTGTAGCATCCACTTTTTCATAGAAGGGTATTTCAGTCATTTTAGCCATTTTGACCTTTATGTGATTTCCTGAATATGTTGACTCTTATTTGTGCTAGCAACTGGTTTAACCTTAGTGGACTTGTATAGGGGCCTACCCATGCATTAGAATTGTTATTTTCATTTTTAGAATTTATTTTGTGCATTAGATTATTTTTAAGGCTTTTATTTATTTATTTAGCCTTTTGCATTTAGGCCTTTGAGCTTTTTGACTTGGGCCCATTTCTAATTGAGTAGGAGATGGCCCAAGTGAAACCCTAACCCCTAGACACCCCCTTGGCCGCCCAACACAGCAGCACCCCCTCCTCTTTTCCTTATTTGTGAAAATTGTGAGCCTCCACCAAGAAACCCTAAAAGATCAATCTCTCCAAAACACCTATTTCCTTCATCCGGAGTCCGTTTCTTTCCAAACAAACTTTGTTGCGCTCGTTGAGGAGAGGAGGATCTGCTGGAGCATTTTTGGAGTGGAGACGGAGGTTTTTGCTAGAGGAAAATCGGCCGACAAGACAACCGAGGAGCCCCGATCATTGAGTTTTGACACTCAATAGGTAAAACCCTAATCTACCATTGCAAATCTAGTTTTTTATTCATTTTTGCATCCACATAGGTGCCCTAGCCTTGCTCACAAAATTTGGTGGGATTTCGACTCCGTTTGATGGAGGTATTGAGCCCGTGTCGGTCCCTTACGGCACGTGTTCGATGAAATGCCGCTTAGGATAGAAAGTTGTTGTTTTTTGTTTGTCTTCATGGATGTTTAGATAATATGATTTTGATAAACTTTCATGAAGATGGTTTTGGGTTTGACATCGTTTCAGCGACATTTCGGGCAACGGACGCACGTGCACGGATCCCGTGCACCGTGCACGAGGCCGTGCGTGCCCTGCTGTCCGCGTGTGATTGCACGATGCACAGAGCATATTTTTGCGTGAAAATTTGTGAGCACGTGGGGGCAACCTCTGCCCTCATGCTCATAAAATTTCATGACTCTTCGTTGAGCGAGCGCGGAGATATCGTGCGTGCACCGCTCAGCCACTGTGCATTCAGCCTGTCATTTTTGTCGCGGAGACGGACTTCGTGCACGCACAAGACGCAGCGAAGACCCGTTCCAGGACCCGAAACATGTTGACCTAAACCTAGACGACCCGTAGGATGAACCCCAAGTCGCGGCGTGGCCTGACGAAGGAGCAGCGAGGCCGGCACAACGCGCACGAGGGCGCGCGGGCGCACGCGCACGCGCACGCAGCAGGCCGCACGGGTGCGGGGGCTGCGTGCGCCGCTTTGGCGCATTATGTCACCGTGTCATCATGTCCTAGACCTACCCCAGGACCCCCGCCAGCTATGTGCACAAGCACGTGGCGTTTCGTTGCGTGTGCGGCGCTCAAACGAGCGAGAACGCACGCGTACCACGCGGTATCAGAAAATTCCGATACGCGTTATGTGGACACGACACGGACACAATTTCGAACCCGAGAGTATACGAACGCATCACGTGGGTCGAGGCCAACGTGTATGCCAAGTTTCGCGGGTTCGTTTGGTGTATTTTGGATTTTGGGTCGTTGTGTGAATTGGGTTGTTTTTCTTTAGTTTTCAGTTTTTGAATTAATATGATATTCTGATTTTTTTTTTCCAGCTTCTTAGCTTCTAAATCTGAGTTTACAGGACTTATATGAGATTTCGGATTCGTGGGAACCAACCTTTGGCTTTGTTTCATAATTTTTCCATCATTTATGAATATATGTGTTCCTATATAGCTTTATGCATATATTTAACTATATATATATATATATATATATATATATATATATATATATATATATATATATATATATATATATATATATATATATATAATTCCGTTGAAACCCATTCCTAATGTATATATGTCGCGAATGGGTCGAGGGAGATATATTTCCAGATTTTAGACTCTTTATTTATCTCGCATCATTGCGTATCTTTCCATTTAAACGTTTGTGTATATAGATATAAAAAAAATATATCTATATATATGTAGTTTCTTACTTTGTATATATGTATATAAATAGTATATTATTTTGAGTAATTTTATGGTTGCGTTTTACTGTTTTTAATCTCAGATTTTACCCTATTTCGGTAAGCACCAGTACATACACACGCACACACCACTTTTTGTTAGATTTGGGTTTTGTTTGTATTGTATATACACATGTGTGTATATACCTATATGTATATATATATTTATGCTTGTTAATTCTCTTAGATTAGATTGTAGTTTTGTATATGACTATAGGAGCCCTAGGAAAGATTTGGTTTGTCATTTCGAGCTTAGTTTAGTCGAATTGGCCGACAAGTTGACCAAATTGACAAAAGTCAACTTTGAGTCAAACTTGATCCAATTCAACTCAAACGAACTCCAAATGACCTAGAATTTTGTGTCTGACCTAGAAATTAGTAGACGGACTAGTTGACCCAGGTTTGACCAGCGTTGACCAGGTTTGACCATAGTTGACCGAGGGTTGACTTTGACCAAAATGGACCTAGAAGCATGTAGTATTGCATTGTAGCTATTTCTCTTGATATTGTAGACTTGGTTGTGACATGTGTGTATTTTAAATAGGTTTACATTGCCCCAGTTTAGTTATACCTCATCATCAGCAATTCGATTTGCCAGGCGAGTACATTCTCTGATCTTTTCATACTTCTTTGGATATGTTCTCTTGTTATAGACTAGTATACTTGATGCTGACACGATGTTCACACGGATTAGTACCCTCTGGATCTTTTCATGCGATGTTATCCTCTCGGATACATCGAGTATGTCATGTTCATGTACTTTATCATGGCCATCATGTACTCCATGTATTCATATTTATCCATGTGCACTCATATGTTATTCATGTACACTCATGACCATATGAGCTCCATGTATACAGTAGTTGTTATCCATGTGCAATAACATAACATGCATTGATCCTTGTGTATTGATTGGGGACAGGGAGAGTGTAGTTGGTTATGTGATCATTATCCCCAGTAGGTATCCATGCGCACTCCATAACTGTATCCATGTGCAACCCAAGCTGTTTACATAACCAATTCATGCTCTGATTCACGTAGAAGGTTATATTTCTCTATTATCATATTATATCTCATTTTATAGTCTCTCTCTCTTGTTGATTTCCTTTACAGCGATTCATGTATAGTTTTCTATAGCTTGCTTTATATGTCCATTCCTGTTATGAACTGTTGTGAGAGATATGTGCTCGTTCCGTCCTGACTGGACATATTAAAAATTTTATAGGTATTGATGAGGAGTACTGCCCTACTTATTATGGCATTGGCTTAGATGACACTGGCGACGTGGACCCTCAGGAGGATCCCACAGTCGCTGAGGACTTGCCTATAGTCTAGCTGAGACTTAGTACTTTATTTGTATTTCTATTTGAGACTTTATGAGTTGTACTTGAGATTTATTCTGGTGGTTTACACCTAGACTTTTTATCTGTGACTCTCTTGAGATTCATTCTTCTATTCCATCTTAGTATTGTGATTGAGTTACTTATTATTCCACTCTCCATTCAGAGTTTATTTTAGACTGTGTTAGATATTGTGACTCAGGACAGCGTTCTACCGCCGACACTGCGGCGTAGGCTTGGCGTTCGTCACTTCTCGTGCCCTTGCACTGGGTGCGGGTCGTGACACGTTTTTAGTGGTGGCCCATGCAGGTCACAATCACAACTAGTGTGATTCGAAGTGGTACTCGAACTAGAGTATCATTACAGCCTGCTGCAATAGGATATAGGATAAGTTAAGGTACTCAATCACATTAGAAAAATTCTTATCAATTCTTGATGTTAATTATCTCTCTTTGAAAACAACTGTCCTTCTTTGATAAATTTGCTTCTTTTTCAGTAATTGATTCCTTGTTTGATCTGTCTTCAGGATGGTGGAGACACGATCGCAGCGCTCTGGTCTCAGGGATACCACTGAGAGGTCGGCTACTTCTCGTCCGACCCAGCAGGCCCCAGGGACCACAGTGCCTCTTATTCCAGCTCAGGTGGGCCCATCTGCTACTTTTGGGGGTGCTCCTCCACCAGCTCCGAGGACTACCCCAGGAGTGCAGGGGATGCTACCACCACCGCCCCAGGGGACAATTAATGCGGCACAGTATTTCGCTTTCATTCAGCAGATGATGGAGACGCAGCGACGTCAGTCAGAGGACATGAGGCAGGGCATTGATAATGTCCACCAGTTAGCGATGGTGGCAGTGGAGAGGGTGACTGCCCAACCTCAGGAAGGGCAAATTCAGCCATACTAGTCGAGGACTCCAGGTATTCAGGAGTTCCAGAAGATGAGGCCGTGGGACTTCAAGGGTACGGAGGGTATCCTTTATGCGGACGACTGGATTGAGCACATAGAGGAGATTTTCCGTCTCGCAGAGGTACCGGATAGACTCCAGGTGGAAGCAGCAGGCAGTATGATGCAGGATCTTGCCCGTACTTGGTACCAGACCGACCCCAGGGTTGGTACTACAGGGCAAACTTGGAAGGCTTTTAAGAAGCTTTTCAAGGAAAAGTTCTTCCCTGATACTGCACTTGGCGCGTTGGAGACGCAGTTTGAGAACCTGGTTTAGGAGAACCAGACTGTAGAGGAGTACGTCGGGGAGTTCTACCGCCTGGGCAGATTTGTGGAGGGCCTTAGCGAGACAGCGAAGGCTAGGAGATTCAGGAAGGGTTTGGTTAAGAAAGTCAAGTCCTTAACCAAGAGCAACATGAATGCTACATTTGAGGAGATTTTGATAGGAGCCATGGCAGCAGAGGATGATTTGGAGCTGAAGCAGAGGAGAGGCCATGATTCCCATGCAGCCGACAGCAGTAGAGGACCGGCCAAGAAGCCCCACTTTCAGCAGCAGCATCAGCAGAGGTCTTTCCAGCAGCAGAGGCCATTCCAGCAGGCACAGCAGAGACAGGGTCAGCAGGCACCGAGACAGCAGCAGGCCACCACTTGTGACTTCTGTAAGAAGCTAGGGCACACGTAGAGTGAGTGCAGAAAGAGGCTAGGCAAGTGCCTACTCTGTGGTTCATCAGAGCATCAGTTGAGGGACTGTCCTGAGGCTTTCGGGCGTAAAGGACAGAGAGCAGGGACCAAGGCACCAGTGGAGCAGCAGAGGGGAACTTTACCGACTCAGCAGCAGAAGTTTGTTCAGCACCAGCAGCAGACTAGAGGGGGCCAGCAGGGGCGAGCTTTTGCCATGGCAGCGGAGGATGCCGAGGTAGCAGGCGATCTGATAGCAGGTTCTGTTCTTATCGACTCTTTTCCCGCATTCGCATTATTTGATTCGGGTACTTCCCATAGCTTCGTGTCTGTATCTTTTGCCATTAGACACCAGCTTTCTTCTGAACCTTTGCCTACGACTTGCAAGATCACGACTGGGGGTGGTATTATCCTCGTCAGTGATGTTTGCAAGGATCGGAGAGTAGTTTTGGGAGGCCGAGAACTGGATGTGAGTCTGCTCGTGATGCCACTACCGAACTACGATATTGTACTCGGTATGGATTGGTTGAGCAGGCACCATGCCGGTATAGATTGCCGCGGGGGTAGAGATCTTTTAGCATGCCAGGAGAGCCAGAGTTCGAGTTCACCAGGCGGGAGTCAGAGCAGAGCAGCGAAGTTTTCTACGGAGTTTTAGCAGAGGAGCAGAGTGTGCCACATCCACTGATAGCTGAGTTTATGGATGTGTTTCCGGAGGAGTTGCCAGGGTTGCCTCCGGATAGGGATGTGGAGTTCTCTATAGACTTGGTACCCGACGCAAAGCCGATATCTCAGCATGTCTATAGAGTGAACAATAATGAGCTTGTGGAGCTGAAGAAGCAAGTAGATGAGTTGCAGGACAAAGGCTTCATCCGATCGAGTTCTTCACCATGGGGTGCGCCAGTACTCTTTGTATCGAAGAAGGATGGGTCGGTACGGATGTGTATCGACTACAGGGCACTCAATAGCCTCACGATCAAGAATAAGTACCCGTTGCCGAGGATCGATGACCTGTTCGATCAGCTGAGCGGAGCGAAGGTATTTTCCAAGATTGATCTGAGGTCAGGATATCATCAGGTGAAGGTGAAGAAGAAGGATATTCCGAAGACCGCTTTCAGAACTCGGTATGGCCAGTTTGAGTTCATGGTGATGTCGCTTGGGTTAACTAACGCCCCGGCGGTGTTCATGAACTTGATGAACAAGGTGTTCCACCAGTACTTGGACAAGTTCGTGGTGGTGTTCATCGATGACATTTTGGTGTATTAGAAGACCCCAGAGGAGCATGAGAAGCATTTGAGAGTGGTTCTGGAGACTCTCAGGAAGGAGCAGCTTTACGGTAAGCCCTCGAAGTGTGAGTTCTTCTTGGATCGAGTTGATTTCTTAGATCATGTGGTGACCGGAGATGGGATCTCAGTCGACCCGAAGAAGATCAGAGCAGTTGTGGCATGGACAGCACCGAGTTCAGTCGCAGAGATCAGGAGCTTTCTGGGATTGGCAGGATACTACAGGAGGTTTGTTCAGGATTTCTTCTAGATTGTAGAGCCATTGACTAGGCTGACCCGGAAGGACGCAGAGTTTGTCTCGTCAGAGGAGTGTCAGGTTGCTTTTGATGAACTGAAGAAGCGACTGACGATAGCCCCGATTTTGATATTGTCATCAGGATCAGGCGGGTTCACTATCTACAGTGACGTCTCAGAAAAGGGTTTGGGTTGTGTCTTGTAGCAGCATGGGAAGGTGATTGCCTATACATCCAGGCAGTTACGCCCGCATGAGAAGAACTACCCTATCCATGATTTGGAGTTGGCGGCGGTTATCTTTGCTCTGAAGCAGTGGAAGCACTATCTATACGGAGAGCGTGTGGAGATCTTCACATACCACAAGAGCTTGAAGTATGTGTTTACACAGAAAGAGCTCAACATGAGGCAGTGCAGATGGTTGGAGTTGATGAAAGACTTCGATATTTTATTGCAGTACCATCCAGGGAAGGCCAATGTGGTTACCGATGCCTTGAGTAGGTATCCGATAGCTATGTGCTTGACGATGGATCGTCATCTATTAGCAGATTTGGAGAGTTTGGGGATCGAGGTGATCGTGCCAGGAGTTCAGATGCAGATGTGGGGTCTGCAGATTCAGTCAGACTTGATGGAGAGGATCAAGTCAGCTCAGTTCGACGATGTTACTCTGCGGTGTATCCGAGAGCAGGTTCGAGCAGGATTGGCAGATGTGGAGTTCGTCATTGCAAAGGACGGCACATTGAGGCACGGTTCCAGACTGTGTGTGCCTAGCGGAGAGCTTCGGGAGCAGGTTATGTAGGAGGCCCATCGCTCTCAGAACACTATGCATCCAGGTGCCAATAAGATGTATAGAGACTTGAAGGAGCATGTATGGTGGTATGGGATGAAGCGGGAAGTAGCATGCTTCGTAGCCAGGTGCCTAGTCTGTCAGCAGGTTAAGGCAGAGAGACAGAGGCCAGGAGGACTGTTGCAGCCATTGCCCATTTCGGAGTGGAAGTGGAAGCACATCACGATGGATTTTGTTTCGGGATTGCCGTATTCATCAGAAGGAAAAGACGCGATTTGGGTCATCGTGGACAGGTTGACCAAATCGGCCCACTTTTTGCCATTCAGAGTGGGAACGTCTACGGAGAAGCTAGCGGAGTTGTATATACGGCAGATTGTCAGGATACATGGAGTTCCGATGAGCATTGTCTTGGATCGAGATAGTCGCTTTACTTCCCATTTCTGGCGGAGTTTGCAGACTAGTTTGGGCACTCAGCTCAAATTCAGTACTGCATACCACCCTCAGACGGACGGACAGTCGGAGAGGACTATTCAGACTCTCGAGGATATGCTACGGACTTGTGTTCTGGATTTTGGAGGATCATGGAAGGATCACCTGCACTTGGTAGAGTTTGCATACAACAACAGTTACCAGGCCAGTATTGGTATGTCACCATTCGAGGCGTTGTAAGGGCATAGGTGTCGTACTCCCTTGTCTTGGGATGATGTTGGAGAGCGAGCTTTACTGGGACCTGAGATGGTTGTGGACGCAGCTGAGAAGGTAAAGCTCATTAGGGATCGACGTCGCATGGCGCAGGACAGACATCGGCATTGGGTCGACAGCCACCGGAGACCTTTGCAGTTTGAGGTATAGCTTAGACTTAGGATTAGAATCTTGTTTGTTTGTGTTTTGTTGTTTGTGTGATTGTTTTAGTTAATTGAGACCATGCTTGTGCTAGGTTGGAGATATGGTATTCTTGAGGATTTCACCGACTCGAGGCACTATTCGATTCGGTGGAGGAGGGAAGCTTAGCCCACGCTATGTCGGACCTTTCGTTATCAGCGGAAGGGTCGGCGATGTGTCATACAGACTGGACTTACCTTCTTCCTTAGCAGAAGTCCACAATGTATTTCACGTATCGCAGTTGAGACGGTATGTATCACTTTTCGTTCCCAAAATACGTATTTTTAATGCATGTACTGCTTAAATATATTTATTGAATATTTATCGTGTATTGTTCTGTATTTTAATTCCTTAATTTCACGTTAATTATTTTTCTGCATTTTACTTTCTGCTTTGCTTTTGGGTTCGGCCCGAGTTGATTTATTTTTCGGCCTTGATGGTTCAACATGAACCCAACTCCCCACCTACCACCACTCCTTCATTTAAAGCCCCAAAACCCTTTCTCTCTCTTCATTACTCACATTTAATTCTCCTTCTTCATCCTCCATTACTCTCCCACCCACCCATTTGGAGAGGCAAGTACATCTTGCACACCATAAGGGATTTTATGCATCCTCATTTATTTTTAGTCTATGTTGTTTATCTTCTCTTCCTCTACAAGTTTAGGTCTTGAAGTTCTTGATTTCCATGGATGGTTGGGTGTAGATCTAAGTTTTAAGTTTTGGTTTTTCATATAGATTTTGTGATTTTGATCTATCAAACTTTGTTGTTTTCGAAAATAAGTGGTTCCATGTTGTAGAGAATTCAATTCTACCAAAAGTTTGGCTTTGAAAAGTTAGATTTCGACTTAATTTGAGGAAGTTATGGCCAAAAGTATTTTTGGTCATTTCTATGTTCACCTGCCAGGCAAATTCTGGCCGCATGAGCAGATTCTGGCCGCATGAGCAATTTCTGGCCGTATGAGCAAATTCTGGTCGCATGAGCAATTTCTGGCCGCATGAGCAGTTTCTGGCCGCATGAGCAATTTCTGGCCGCATGAGCAGTTTCTGGCCGCATGAGCAAATCCTGGCCGTTTTCCCGGCCGTATAAACACTAGCCCATAATGTCTTTTGGCTGATTCTGCCCCGAGTTGACATTAATTAACATTGATTGTTATCTTGGCATTAATTAACATTGATTGTGACCTTGACTAATAATTGATCATGCGTTCCTAGTTGGAACTAAGAGACTGGCTAGTCGTCTTATTGAATTGAATGAATGAGACACGTTCATATTAACTATGAACTATTATAATCGATTGGCCGATCCCGAATATTGACATACAGGCACACATGCAGGCTTCAATTTATTTATTTATTTTCTACAAAAGCAGCATGTGTACTTGATGGTCAAGGCATGATTATTCCGTGGTTAGTTTTAATTGTTGCATTACGCTATGTAAGACCTACAACCTAACCGCACGGGTATCGTTGTAGAGTTGGGCATATCGTACTTGTACGGAAGTACTCATTCTGAATGACCATGATCCACGGTATGGGATTTCACCTCAACGTAGAGACTATTAAGTTAAATAAAATAATGATTGTATGGAGAGAATGGATTCCTGAGTTCTTACATGGAAGCCCTCTTTGGGACTATTAAGTGCCCGACAGGCCGGCTGGTTCCCACAGATACTGTAAATCTGCCACACGGGCAGGAAGTGGTATCTGCTTATATTATTTATTATATATTGTATATTGATTACGGGCGTTCCGCTGGGACTCGTCTAATTCATGATTGGCACAATTGATTGACTGGATAGACTAGCCTTGCTTGTACATAGTAAGAACTGAGGAATCCTTATTGCATATTTCCAGGGTAACTTGGAACTCACAATAGCAAGCCGTAGAAGTTGAATGGCCGTTTAAATTGATTTGTTTGTGTACTGTACTGTCACGACCCACACCCATTTTTTTTAAACGGATACGAGACGTGTCCAAGCCAGCCAACGCCGCAGTGTCGGCGGTAGAACGCTGTCACGGCCATGAGATCAAATCACAAAATAATGCTCATTCACATAATTAATTTAACTTACAAAGAGCACAAGTTTTACTTTTACAGAAAATATAAACTTGTACAATTATAGAATGACTACCACCCAACTAACTAGCTAGTCTCTAAGCTTCTGTCTGCAAGTATTTCCGTCACTCCCCAAGCTAAGTGAATCCACGGCTAACCTGAAAATATTGGTTTCCAGTCAGGAATGGAACGAGCACAATTCATTGAATGCAGTTTCAAATAAAGAAAATGACTATAAGACAAAGGTTAGGCATCAATCATGAGTTTTGAAAATAACAGTAAAGCCGTAAGAAAAATCAATAGTAATAAATAGACCAATATACTTTTCCACTGTTAGAAGTACCTTTGACATGTGATCGGTCTGGGGTACTACACCGCACGGTCTACGAGATCTACTGCATAAAAATAAACAATGTCTACGAGATCTACAATGTCTACGAGATCTACAATGTCTACGAGATCTATTGCATAAAATAAACAATGTCTACGAGATCTACAATGTCTACGAGATCTACTGCATAAAATAAACAATGTCTACGAGATCTACAATGTCTACGAGATCTACTGTATAAAATAAACAATGTCTACGAGATCTACAATGTCTACGAGATCTACTGCATAAAATAAACAATGTCTACGAGATCTACAATGTCTATGGTCGGATCACACATCCTTAGTACTTCTCATTCCCGACTCAATAATTTATAATAGAGTATAAAAATCACATAACCAATAACTAATCAATGAAATATAGTAAAGATCAATATCGAAATGCAGACAGTAAACTGTACTCGCCTGTGGTCCTGTGCTGGTGAAACCGACAGTCTGAACTACTCAATGTGCCACTATAGTCAAAACCCGTACAACAGTCCCCGGAAGCTGAAATAAAAAATACCAATGATCTCAGAATAGTCCAATTAGCTAGGATTCCCTGTCCTTACGTCCAATTCTGGACACAGGGGAAAAAACAATAATTTCGGGCAAAAACGATGTCCGTCGTTGGACCCGGTTTGCACCGAAAAGCATGCCAGAGTCAACGGTCTCTAAAGTCGTCAAACTACATGTCTACGGATCCAGTTTTCCGATACGAACCCAACCGTATGTCCAAAGTTAGATTCCGACGGGCCGTGCACAAAATCGCCCTTTGAGTGGAACCGCGGGGCCCGCAAAACGACGATTTTATCAACTGTCTCAGAATCGGACCAAAGGACCAAAAAAATGATACGGTCCTGTTGGCGCAAGTTTCGTCTCGATCTGACGAGCGTGCACAAAGTAATCGAAAAATTTATAAAATGCACGAAACGGGGAATTTCGACGGATACGCATCAAATTCGTCGCACACACGCGACCAATTTGAATTCTGTCAAAGCCCACACGACCACGAAGCTGTTACGCAACTTTCGATCCTTTCGGTTTGCGACCACGTCGCCCGAAATGACGGGACGCACGTCGTGTGGAACAATTTTATTGAATTTAAAAACAGGTTTTCGTCAAAGTTCGGGATTTGATTTCTCGACACGTAGTTGATGGTTTTGGCTTCTGTAAAAACTTTTGTGAAGGCCTATAGGTCGTCTAAATATGTGTTCAAGTAGAATTTATAAACAGTCGTTGGATCGATCGAAATCGATCCTCGAATACGAGTGGTTGGACTGGTTTTACTCTGTTTTCAACCGTGGTTTTTCGTCGACTTTGAGTCGACTTATCGGCCAACCTAGACCATCTAAATTCAATCTAATTGAGAGGAAATAATCTTGTATAGATTGGGAACACACCTGAATAATTGGATCGACAAACGATCCGCTGTGCGTCGAGAAGTTCGATCACGAACTCGGCCCGTTGCTGCTATCGCGTCCCTTTCTCCCGCGCACTGCTGCCTTCTCTGGTGTGCGCGGGTCGGCCTCCGGCCAGCGAGGGTGGCTGACGGCGCTCCTGACAGCCGCGCAGTTGCCCAGCGGGGGTTCGCGAGTTAGGGTTCAGGAATTCTCCCGATCCTAGATGCTGTTGGTTATAAAACGCTGGGATGGGTCGTTTTCGTGTGCGGCATGGGCTTGCTGGGTTCAAACCACTCGGGTTGGCCCTCAGTTTGGACTGGGGTTTTGTGGGGGAGCTTGGGCCTGGTGCGGGGAAGTTCTCGGCTGAAGGCTGGGCTTTGAGTATAAGAAGCTCGGGTTTAGCTGCTCCTTTGTGGGGGTTTTATTTCATTGATCAATCAATAGTTTTTTTGTATAAAAGCTCTACATGGTTGGCCACGTTATAGGTGACCAAGTGAAGTGAAGTGTGCACGTAAAGCCAAAAGCTGATGGCAACCAACTACATCCTGGACTAAGCTGATGTATAATTGTATGCATGTATGTTGCAACTTGCAACTAATATATTGAAATGAAATGAATTTAATTTCATTTCAATTCAGTTCAAACATTCGTTCCATTTCAATTCAATTCAATTCACTACTATACTATATAATAATAACAGAGATCACCACCATTTTCCTTCTTCTTTTCTTATTTCTTTTTTTCTAATTCTTTTTCATTAACTAATACACACACACACACACACACACACACACACACACACACACACATATATATATATATATATATATATATATATATATATATTTATATATATATATATATATATATATATATATATACACATGCACATGCACCATATATTATCATTTATGTTTATCTATATATACGCACATATATTATGTATGTTTATAATAAATTAATATAAAAACAATATTATTAACTAAATATCCCAATATATAACAATAATAATAATAACGAAAACTTAATAACCAATAATGGTATATATATAGCAATTAGCTATAATAATTAATTAATCATAAAATCTAAAAATCACCCTTTAATTAAAATAAGTAAAAATAAAATATTTCCAAATTTCCGGGAAGGGAGGCTACAAATCTACCCACCTTAAAAATAATTTCGTCCTCGAAATTCTAATTCACCACTATTCCTTAATTCAAAAAGAACGTCTGTCTTAACCTCAATCCCCTCAAATTTTAATTCCTCGAAAAAATAGTTTATATCCTCCTCATTGGCCATTTTGGCAACTACCACCATATCGAGGACTTCTACCCACCTTTGGTCACACTACTCCCTCAAAGCTATGTCACTAAAACTTTATAATCTTCCAACCATTTGCTAAAATTTCTCTCGATAGATATATACTGTACACGGTATCTATAATCCTCTCCTATCTACCAAGCAATCCAAAAATCTAACAAGCAACTAATTTTCACAAGTACCAAAATATTGGTAAATTCTAATAAACATGTCCTTTCATCGTTCCGAAATAGGAAGAACATGAAGATAAGGAAGAATAATTAGGAGCAAATATGAAATTCCAGGATAGTAGGGAGTATCCAATGATGCGGATAGAAAGAAGGTTTACGAACCATTGACTTATTTGCTAAAGTGGCTACTCTAGTCTAGTCACTCGCTAAATCGAAGCACCTTTCGCCTCCTAGAGTGGCTTGCAATCCGTGCAATACAGAAGTCTCATTCTCGAAATTCTAAATAAGGTTCTATAATAGAACGAATTTAGGAAGTCAAGATCGTGATCTTTCCCGTGGTTATTTAAACACACGATCAAGGGATAAAACGTAATACAAATTCGTATCATGACTCCCAGGTAGATGGAATATTGGTTACGAATGACTTCACAATCTAAGAGGGGAGACTACATAATATGTATAGGGACCTATTTCAAATAGTTCGGTTTTATAATCCAAATGTAGTGGTATGCATGGGGGGTTTTTATCGGGTCCCAATGGGTTCCTGATTGGACGTCAATCGTTGGTTAGATGAACCTCGGATTTCAGTCTCTATTGACTGGTATAGTTTCCAATGGTAACTATTACTGCTAGGTTAGGATAATCCTAGAATAGTTTTCACCCAAGTGATTGAGCTAGATGGGCAGTCGGATTGGTTCGCTAGGTTCCTAAAGCCAAAAATGCGTCTTCGGTGACTTCTGTGTTTAAGTAGCACAAGAAGACACAATTGAGTGGCACATTAGTGGTACGTGCATAGTGGGCTTTGAGGAGATCACAACCATATATTGGGTCGAACGGTTTGAGTCAAGGTTGAGTCTCTAATTGGAACCGGAAAGTTTACCGGTATTATGGTAAGGGTCATAGCTAGTCCTTTTGACCCGAAAGTCGTACCATAAAAATATAGTACAAGGGGACGTGTTTGAGTGTGACATAATATACCTAGATGAAGGTGGACACGTCTAGATCTTGCATATAAAATTTGTTGGAAGGTAACAGCTGGTCTAGTGCTCCGAATATTAATGACACGGCCGGGACACAAAATAATCTAAATGAAAAGTGGGAGTCCATAGGTCACTAATCATCTTCCTAATGGAAATTATTCTAATCAATCGGTAATCCTCATATATTCCCAAAATTGAGAAGGCGTACAGTCTACCCACCTTAGAAGTTAAGTCATGGTCTTAGGAATAATGAGGTCAGAAGAATTTCAAATTCCGGATATTGTACCCCGACTCTTGGTAATAAAGAATAAGGCACGACATCACGGAATACGGTAGAGCTAAGTCAAGTCAATGATCGTTCCTCAATAAATGGAAAACGAGTGTGTACAATGTCACATGGTCGATAAAATAGAATGACCTACTCGTCCATAGTATACGAGAGTTTTCGATGGGGTAACCAACTCCAAGGCACAACATAAGATAAGATTTCTAACAATTGAGTCAAGGAATTCTATTTGTGTCAAACCTGCCGGACTATGGTCACAAGGGTTGTAGTGATCATGTATTGTTGTTGACAACAGGTAGGTCATAGTATGACAGGGTATTTAAGCTATGGTATTGGCTATGCTAGTGGCTGTGGTGTTCCAACACTAGTTAGGTCTTAATAATAAAATTTACATAACTAGGACAAAACTGGTTGGAAACCACTCTCGGGATGAGTGTCTACCATAGTCACGGTAAATGATTATCCTTTCCTTTGTCCACTCATCTCATGTCTAACGGTGGGCTTTGGTCGAGGAAGGGTTGGTTCCAGGCTTAAGGGTTGCTAGTTAAGGCAAGCTTCCAGCAAATAATTAGAGACTCACAACTTTTGGTTTCTGGAGAATAGGTAGTCTCTTAGGTTGGCATTTCGATTTAGGGATAAACCCTAATCCTTCTCAAATTCGAATGGCTAGAAGGTCCCAATAGTAGTTTGAGGGTCGATGGGAGAACGAGTAACTCAATCACATGACTGGCCGATGGTAGCTACACTTGTGCCTACCATTATCATAGCCATGGGAATACTCTGTTTCTCTCTACCATCACGAGCTTTCGTCTTTTCAATTCGGTGAGAGACAAAAACAATAAGGAATTCAAGGGAGATGTTACTGAATACAATTTTGTGATTCAAGGACGAACAGATAATTTAAGAGGAATGGTCAAAGCAGTCGTGGATGAGATCCTAGATACCTATATATCTCCATCCACGTAGTGTAATTAAACAAAGAGCGAATCAAATGCATCATGGTTGATCAGACCATAATACACTGATTCTGATTAGACAATAAGATAGCAGGCGTCCCCACTAAACATATGCCTCAAATCAAGCTAGAGAACATAGTGAGCTTGCAAATCTAAGCTGTGACAGCAGCGTTGGTCAAAATAGTCAAATTACAAGTACGCGAGAATTTGAAAGGAGTTACAAGTAGTTTGAGTTTTGTGAGAATCAAACCTTACCCGGTGTTCTTGCTTACACGGTTATCCTACTATCTTCTTATCCATAAGACCTTGGTCAACCAATGGGTTATGGATCTCAAAATTCTATATTCTAGGTAAACCTATTTGCGTCCATCAATGTTCTCGTCAATAGGTCACGAGGACCACGGAATGCTAGATCGGAAGATGTGCTACCCCACTTACAAAACTTCCACTAATATTGGCTTCGGGTCTTATGAGACATACATGACATTTTTCTATCCTCCATAACATCCTAAACTTGTGTTCAGGCCTGAATCATTTCACCGAGAGTTATGCCTCGCCCGTATACTCGGACTGCGGTAACCCTTGGTTTCATAACTCAATTATGATACAAATCGAACATCTCCTATCTCTATCCAATATTGTTCCAAGGGTAACTACGATCAAGAGGACCACTAGTCGTAGTTTTAGCAATGTCCTATAACCTATATTTTCTTAGACTGACTTCAACTCTAGGGGTCGTGCCTTGCCAGTGCGCTGCTGGCTGCAGTGAATTCATAGTCTCTATAATTCAAATGAATGGTGACAGTGCGCTGCTGTCCTGCCATTATGAGATAACTAACATTCCTTTAACTAAAATCTGTAAACAAATCCTGGCTTCTAGAGATTCAAACAAGTCGATTATGTAATAAGGCATAAATAATTGTCCTATCTGTCACAATCTTTAAAATAAAGATTAAATCATGGAGGAAGTAACTGAAAACAAAAGGATTACAAGCATTCTAGTATCTATTCTATGTGTATTCAACCTTTGAGGAAAACTTTGAATCGGAACTAACTCAAGGTCTGTATATGGATAACATAATCAGAATTTATATAATAATAATTCTTAGGGCAAATAGGAACTAAATAGGCAGTTCGGACTAAGATGTGAGGATGGTATCTAAAGGGCAAGGGGAAGGAATTAAATAATTCATCTAGGTTAGCTCATCAATTCTATAAAGTCCCGTCTCACCAAGCGAATAACCTATCCACATTGGATCATATCGTCATATCAAGAGAAAATAGGGTACTCATAGGGATCTGACAAGCTATCAAAATTAATAACTTCTCATCTATATTGCATGGCCTAGGCTACCCATCGGTAATTTGTATAAGGGACCCCTAGTCCTAGTCACTCTCTTAAATTAATTTCATGAATAAGCATTTCCTAGTCGCAGGCTCGCAATAGTACAACTAACTTAAGTACTATCACGAGTTCGCATGATTTGCGAAGACAGACCTGCATGGGCCACCACAAAAACTTGTCACGACCCACACCCGTTTTTTTTAAACGGATACGAGACGTATCCAAGCCAGCCTACGCCGCAGTGTCGGCGGTAGAACGCTGTCACGGCCATGAGATCAAATCACAAAATAATGCTCATTCACATAATTAATTTAACTTACAAAGAGCACAAGTTTTACTTTTGCAGAAAATATAAACTTGTACAATTATAGAATGACTACCACCCAACTAACTAGCTAGTCTCTAAGCTTCTGTCTGCAAGTATTTTCGTCACTCCCCAAGCTAAGTGAATCCACGGCTAACCTGAAAATGTTGGTTTCCAGTCAGGAAGGGAACGAGCACAATTCATTGAATGCAGTTTCAAATAAAGAAAATGACTATAAGACAAAGGTTAGGCATCAATCATGAGTTTTGAAAATAACAGTAAAGCCGTAAGAAAAATCAATAGTAATAAATAGACTAATATACTTTTCCACCGTTAGAAGTACCTTTGACATGTGATCGGTCTGGGGTACTACACCGCACGGTCTATGAGATCTACTGCATGAAAATAAACAATGTCTACGAGATCTACAATGTCTACGAGATCTACAATGTCTACGAGATCTATTGCATAAAATAAACAATGTCTACGAGATCTACAATGTCTACGAGATCTACTGCATAAAATAAACAATGTCTACGAGATCTACAATGTCTATGAGATCTACTGCATAAAATAAACAATTTCTACGAGATCTACAATGTCTACGAGATCTACTGCATAAAATAAATAATGTCTACGAGATCTACAATGTCTACGGTCGGATCACACATCCTTGGTACTTCTCATTCCCGACTCAATAATTTATAATAGAGTATAAAAATCACATAACCAATGACTAATCAATGAAATATAGTAAAGATTAATATCGAAATGCAGACAGTAAACTGTACTCGCCTGTGGTCCTGTGCTGGTGAAACCGACAGTCTGAACTACTCAATGTGCCACTATAGTCAAAACCCGTACAACAGTCCCCGGAAGATGAAATAAACAATACCAATGATCTCAGAATAGTCCAATTAGCTAGGATTACCTATCCTTACGTCCAATTCTGGACACAGGGGCAAAACGGTAATTTCGGGCAAAAATGATGTCCGTCGTTGGACCCGCTTTGCACCGAAAAGCGTACCAGAGTCAACGGTCTCTAAAGTCATCAAACTACATGTCTACGGATCCAGTTTTCCGATATGAACCCAACCGTATGTCCAAAGTTGGATTCCGGCGGGCCGTGCACAAAATCGCCCTTTGAGTGGAACCGCGGGACCCACAAAACGACGATTTTATCAACTGTCTCAGAATCGGACCAAACTTGGCATACAGGACCAGAAAAATGATACGGTCCTGTTGGCACAAGTTTCGTCTCGATCTGATGAGCGTGTACAAAGTAATCGAGAAATTTGCAAAATGCACGATACGGGGAATTTCGACGGATACGCATCAAATTTGTTGCGCACACGCGACCAATTTGAATTCTGTCAAAGCCCACACGACCACGAAGCTGTTACGCAGCTTTCGATCCTTTCGGTTCGTGACCACGTCGCCCGGAATGACGGAACGCACGTCGTGTGGAACAATTTTATTGAATTTAAAAATAGGTTTTCGTCAAAGTTCGGGATTTGATTTCTCGACACGTAGTTGATGGTTTTGACTTCTGTAAAAACTTTTGTGAAGGCCTATAGGTCGTCTAAATATGTGTTCAAGTAAAATTTATAAACAGTCGCTGGATCGATCGGAATCGATCCTCGAATACGAGTGGTTGGACTGGTTTTACTCTGTTTTCAACCGTAGTTTTTCGTCGACTTTGAGCCGACTTATCGGCCAACCTAGACCATATAAATTCAATCTAATTGAGAGGAAATAATCTTGTATAGATTGGGAACACACCTGAATAATTAGATCGACAAACGATCCGCTGTGCGTCGAGAAGTTCGATCACGAACTCGGCCCGTTGCTGCTATCGCGTCCCTTGCTCCTGCGCACTGCTGCCTTCTCTGGTGTGCACGGGTCGGCCTCCGGCCAGCGAGGGTGGCTGACGGAGCTCCTGACAGCCGTGCAGCTGCCCAGCGGGGGTTCGCGAGTTAGGGTTCAGGAATTCTTCCGATCCTAGATGCTGTTGGTTATAAAATGCTGGGATGGGTCATTTTCGTGTGCGGTATGGGCTTGCTGGGTTCAAACCACTCGGGTTGGCCCTCAGTTTGGACTGGGGTTTTGTGGGGGAGCTTGGGCCTGGTGCGGGGAAGTTCTCGGTAGAAGGCTGGGCTTTGAGTATAATGTAGTGCCCCGAAATTCGTGATACGTATTTTATACGTGTTCGTATTTCTGACCCGTATTTCTCTTTTCCTTGAGTAGTTAGTTGTGGTTTATTTTCATATTTAGCATTGTGGTTTAATTGTCATTTATCGTTCATGGATTAATTCTGATTAAATGGAGCTTGGTTTATTGAGTATTTCATGGTTCATCATGGCATTGCATTGGCTTGGTTTGGTTTGGTTCGGTGGGTTTGGCTTGGTTGGGTTTTATGTGAACCAAACCACTCCCACCTACCACCACCCTCATTTATATCCCACTCTCTCTCTCTCTTTCATTATTACTCATTACTCTTCTTCTTCTCCTTCATTAATTCTTCACCTATCAGAGAGAAGGAGAGAGAGGTCTAGGCAAGTGCAACTTGCTTCATGGAGGAACTCCAATTTTATTGCTTCATTCTCTTCCTTACTGCATTCTAAAGCACTTTAGTACTTGACATTTTTAATTTCCATGGCTAGATTCTTGTAGATCTAAGTTTATTTTTATTTTTGGAATTCTTGGGTTTTGATCTACTTAATCCTGTTATTTCTAAGTTTTGATGGTTCCATGTTGTTGAGAATTTCATTCTGCCCCATTTTGACCTATGAAAGTTTGGATTTGGACTCTGGATGAAAGATTCATGGAGCTTGGGAGCCATGGCTTGAAGGGTTCTTCTTCTCGGAAGGATGGAGAAGAAGAACAGTTCATAGCCGACTGAACTTAGCCGCATAGCTTTATGCAGCAAGTTTTATTCCTGACCGCATAAGCCTTGCTGTGTTACTTGGCCGCATGGCCTATGCCGCAGGAACTTAATTCTCCCAGCCGCATGAAGATTTAATCCTAGCCGCATGAGACTTACATTTCTAGCCGCATGAGTTTAACCCTGCCGCATAAGGCCCAGTCCTAACTGCTGCCGCATGGGCTTCTGAGTCCGGACCGCATGACCCGATTTATTCTAGCCGCATGCGCCCTCTTACCTATGCAGCCGCATATGTGCCCGCCATACTTAACCGCATGACCCGGAGTCGTTCGAGCCACATAGGGTCCACTGCTCCTTCAGCCGCATACGCATTCATTGCTCCTGGCCGCCTATGTACAGCCCCCCTCCCGGCCGCATGGGTACTCTCCCTCCCTGAGCCGCATAAGCTTTTCCCCCTGCTGCCGCATGGGACTCCGCCCACCCTCAGCCGCATGAACTCAACACCCTGAGCCGCATGAACTTAAACTCCCGCTAGCCGCATATGCCACTGTCATTTCCTGGCCGCACATGCCTTAGCCGCATGGCTCTTCTATAGTCCTGAATATTGATATTTTATTAGATATTTTACGTCCATTTTATATCCTTACGCCTTTTTGTCATGAACTTGATAATCACGAATTTACTTAATATGTTTAGAATGATAATTGAACATGACATGATAGTGGCCCGTCGTGGTGCACTCCTGACATGATAACTTGACCTGATAATTTGACCTGCTACACATGACACGATAGTGACCCGTAGTGGTGTACTCCTGACATGATAACATGACATGACTTGATAGTGGTCCGTCGTGGCGCACTCCTGACTAGCACACTTGATATGATAAATCTGACATGATTATCTCGAATAGCTGTTGCGATGGCTACCTGACATGACATAACCTGTATAATTAATCCTGACACCGTGGTTGTTTGCATTGATTGTGCTTGTATAAACTACTGGTCCGGTTGTGTTTTGCATCATGCCTAGGGCATGATCCCTGAGTACCATGGTCAGGGATTCATACTGAATCTGGCTAGGTTAATGACTAGATTGATCAAATAGTTCATGGAGAATTTCCCAGTTACCTGTTGTCCCTTTGGTCCCGGCCTTATATATATATATACATGGGATTTGTTGCTATCCGTCGAGATGAGCGCACTTCCAGCCCGCCGTCGAGCGTGGTACCTTAGGACACATGTATCTTACTACAGTGTGTCTGCTATATCCTGCTATCTTTTCCTTTTCTTGCTGGGATCACTCATGTAGTAACAAACAGGTAACCGGACTTGGAATTCTTATTGCATTTGCTAGTAATTAGGCCTGTGATAACCCTAGTTAGTTAAAGTAGCGAGCCGTACTTACTGCTTGGCCGTGATTGATTGTATGAGAATAATCTGTCTAGTCTTGTCTTGATCCTGTACAAGATTGTTACATATCCAGATTTCTTATATTTATCTTGCCGATAAATGGTGAGAGAAGCCAAGTTCCGTTCAGACGAAGGGTTACAACCCCGGTCCTTGTTTGGTTTACGGGTTGTAACCTGGTTATCTGAATAGTCACATGGTTATCTCATCGTATATCATCCTGTCACGCTTTTCCAATATGTCCTGTCTTTTATTGATTCTGTACAAGATTGACTTTTATATTCACCTGTCATATTTTTCTTAAATTACTGTCTCTTATTAAGTAATTATATTCTTGTGCTAATTTGCTGGTTTTAGTTCTTAAGTGAAGCCTCCTTTGTGGCACTTGCTCTTTCTGGGGTCTGACCCAGCTGGTTTTGTATGGCCAGATACCGGAGCGGCAGTAAAGGATCTACCTGCTTTCCAGCCAGATGGTGACCACTAAAGGGAATCCTGGCAACGAGTGGGTTTCTTTTGTTCTCCCACTGTAATTGTGCATTATTCTTTTGACGCGTTTAGCCGCCGAGCAAGTGTTAGCTCGTGTATATTTTACTTTCTGTCTGCCTACGGGCTGTAAACATGATTGGCAACTCGAGGTTGATCATGTATGACTTAACTCTTGCTAGTCCTTATATTTTGTACGACTAGCTTCATGATCATCTGGATATGTAATGTTTGGGACCCCTTACAATTGTATATTTGGTGATCTGATATCTTGTAACTATCATTACTTGTTGAGATTGAGACAATAGGATAATTTATGACCTTAAGAGACTGATGGCTTGTAGATAAACCCTCACATATCTAGACAGCCGTGACCGTATGGTGAGATGGATTCCATTTCATTATACGTAGCTGGCTATGTCTGCCCCCGCTCTCCAGTATTCTGGTTCTGGGGCGTGACATATAAGGAGCTCGGGTTCAGCTGCTCCTTTGTGGGGGTTTTATTTCATTGATCAATCAATAGTTTTTTGTATAAAAGCTCTACATGGTTGGCCACGTTATAGGTGACCAAGTGAAGTGAAGTGTGCACGTGAAGCCAAAAGCTGATGGCAACCAACTACATCCTGGACTAAGCTGATGTATAATTGTATGCATGTATGTTGCAACTTGCAACTAATATATTGAAATGAAATGAATTTAATTTCATTTCAATTCAGTTCAAACATTCATTCCATTTCAATTCAATTCAATTCACTACTATACTATATAATAATAACAGAGGCCACCACCATTTTCCTTCTTCTTTTCTTATTTCTTTTTTTCTAATTCTTTTTCATTAACTAATACACACATATATATATATATATTATATATATATATATATATATATATATATATATATATATATATATATATATATATATATACACATGCACATGCACCATATATTATCATTTATGTTTATCTATATATACACACATATATTATGTATGTTTATAATAAATTAATATAAAAACAATATTATTAACTAAAAATCCCAATATATAACAATAATAATAATAACGAAAACTTAATAACCAATAATGGTATATATATAGCAATTAGCTATAATAATTAATTAATCATAAAATCTAAAAATCACCCTTTAATTAAAATAAGTAAAAATAAAATATTTCCAAATTTCCGGGAAGGGAGGCTACATATACCTACTCTGTTACTTAACTGAGATGACCAGAATGTCAGGACATTGTAGGTCCGAAAAATCAAGTTGCACCATCAACAAAGTCATGAAAATCAAGAAATGCATCTTTCAAATGAACTGCGCAGAAGTCAAATTGCGCACCATCCCGATTGTGCAGACTGGACTGCGCACACTCTCAAGTGCGCAAGCTGACGTGGCAAATGTCATCATTATCTGACAGAATCAGATCTTCTGACAACTGACAGCATGAAGAACGAGGAGACTGTTCGTTTATTATGCAGCACGGCGTTCGAGGACAGCTGTACATGCAGCGCAATCGTCCAGGCTTTCTACTGCGCAGTCTATTCCTGCGCAATCTGAAGTCAGCGCAATTCATATGGCGCACTTCATCATGACAACTGACAAATGTACACGTGGTATTCATGCCATCAATAGCTCACTACGTGGTAACCGTTTGTACACGATCATGCGCATTTCAATCAAATGATGCCATGTGTCCAAGACAGTTGGCCCACGATCAAGCAACTGCCAGCGCAGTCTGATGCTGCGCAATCCAGTCCATACGCAATTCAACTTGCGCCATTCAGGATAACTAAAAGTTAGTTATTTCCAGAACTCTATAAATAGAGTTTCAAGTCTTCATTCAAGGGGATCAGACATAAAGTTCAGAAATATCAGAGAGTTCAGGAGTTCTTGCCCAAGTGCTACTGCATTCTTCCGAGGCTTTTGCCTTCAACTTCAGAGGCTATCGTCTTCAAAGTTCACATCGTCCAAGGGATAAAGCAATCGTCATCTAGATTGGATTCCTACAGTTGTACTTTCCCAGAATTCTTGTAATCTTTTTACAAAGTTTGTTGAAATAAAGTTCATACTTTTGTTTTTGCAAACAAAACGGTGACTCTGCTGGAAAAGACTTTCTCCTCCAACGAGGAAGTGACAACTCAATGTGACGTTGCGTCTATCGGAAAGACGCATAAGATGCTGGTTGTGAAGGTCAACCAGACAGCCTACGAAGCCATGATCAACTCCAGAACCACCCCTCGAACTGCAACCACTTCTGCCACGAGCAAAATGCGCCCAGTGTGGGTTTCCAGGACTGCTGCGCAGTCTGCTGTTGCACAGTCTGCTTCCAAGACTGCTGCGCCATCTGCTGATTCTGCCACCAAGACTGCTGCACAGTCTAAAGTCTCTGCAATTGCACAATCTGCCTCTCTTACTCATGCACAATCTGCTGTTGCCAGTGCATAAGCTACTTCCTATGCTGCCCTATCAAAGTGCAAGACTCCTCTGTCCCTGGCGCAGTTGGCTGCAACTTTACCTGCGCAGTCGACTACTCCAGCAACCCGAGTGCATCCCAAACACTCTGTGGCCAGAACTCCTGATGCGCAAACCACAGTGTCTGTGGCCAGAACCAAAAAGCCATCTGTCAGAACTCCTGCACAATCAGCCAGTGCGCAAACTGTGCCTGAGCAATCCAAAAGAGACAACCCTTTGGCTAATCTATCTTCTTCTCACAGCAAGGAAAAAGACTCAGCTTCTCTTCCCAAGTACTCTGTTGCTCCAACACAATCCATTTGGGGTAGTCTTTTGGCTATTCCTCCTCTTCCCCAGAATAAAGGAAAAGGCCCGTTGGTCTTTTCTCAAACTTCCTCGTCCCATGACTCGGAAGACAACAGAAGGAAACACTCTTTAGATAACCCTTCTTTACAAAACAAAGAAAAAGGCCCTTTGGTCTTTTTTCAGTCTTCCTCGGTCTTTACCGTAGAAGATCAATCTAAAAGTGCCTCGGCACCAGTCAGTACAAGAACTCTTTCAAACAAGGATTCTTTTCTCCATGTCAAAAGAACTTGTACTGATCAAAGAGGTATTCTGCCTACTCCGGTAGCAGAGTTCCAAGATCTCCCAACTCTCAAGATATTCCGATCCAAACAGGGAAAATTGCTGGTGTCTCAAACAGAAACCCCTGGGGGTGAGTTTGCTGATCTAAGAACTTATCTCAATCGACCAACTTCGGCGAAACGCAAGCAGCCAATGCCGAAGACTAATCAGCATCAGAGGCAAACTTCCAGGGTTAAAAATCCTGACACTTATGCTAATGAAGTGAGCACTTCCCTGTACACTCAAGGGACAAAACATTTGAAAAACTGGAACCATGTTCCAAATGTTATCAAAGAACATGTTCCCCAAACTTCTTCTCGTCCCGATCTCCGAGAACATCTCAAACAAAAGCGGGACAACATCTCAACATCTACAGTACAACCACCTGATCATCATTGTAACCACAAGGTTATCATCCAGTGTTGTTGCCAGACAACAAGACGATCTGTCTTCGATCGTCTTAATTTTACAACTTCTGAACCTATATCAGAAGATGAAGACGAAGTTTTGTACGCTTCCGTCAACATGACTTCCAGAGACACTGGGGTAGGAAGTGCTCTAAGCACGGCAAACCTTGCCGTCCCAGCCAGCAGTATTTGGATCTACTCCAAGAATCTTCTGATGGAGTATTCCAACATACCAGATCCCGCAGCCGAGACACAATCGGTCAAAGGAATCTTCAAGATCCTTCCATAATCTTCCTCCTTCTCAGTCAGGAGATGATTCTTTCTCCGACTATGATGCATACAGCAAAAGTTCGGAACAGACGGTGTCCTCCACTGTACCTAGAGAAGTGACAGCTTATGTTGTCACTGAAGATCCCGATGCTTCCAGTTCGGCTAGTCAAGAACAAAGAATAGCTGCGCTAGAAGACAAGTTGAAGACCATGGCTGAAATGGTTGCCAGTATGCATTCTATCATTGTAGCACAACATACCACACCACAGACTGTACCTCTTGTAAACCCTGAAATCATAGCATCGTCGGTGCCTGTCAATGCAGGGCTGGGGGTAGTATCTCCTCAAGTACCTCCTGTACAAGTTCAACCTACACCCAGTCAGTCAGGTGCTGGGGGTAGTGCTTATTACGCTGTTCCTCCTCCTAACACTGTGATCCAGCCTGCTCCTTCTATATCAGTGGAAGATGCTAATGAGGCTGTTAAGCTCCTACGCACTCAGTTCGAGGCCTTCAAGGAGAAAGATAACTTGCAAAGATTTGGAATCAAGCAACCCTATCCAGTTGAATGGAAGGAAGTCCCATTTCCTCCTAAGTACAAAATCCTAACAATTTCGCTGTTTGATGGCAGCACTTCTCCCAGTCAGTTCATTAACCACTTCGAGGTTATGACTGTCAAACTTCAACCAAATGACGCTCTTCTTACCAGAGTATTCGTTGGTTGTTTAGCTGGCGTAGCATACGATTGGTATAGAAGCTTGTCCGATGGTTGTATCACCTCTTTCTCAGGCCTCAAACAAATCTTCTTAGAATGATTTTATGAAGGGATCAATGACATGACCATGTCAGCCCTTAATAAAATCAAGCAAAAACATAATGAAACTGCTGAAAGTTTCATTGAAAGATTCTGCCGAGAAGCCTTAAAGATGCCTCCAGGGACTCCGGTCGCTGTCACTATAGACACCTGTAAGGCAAATCTTTTGCCTATCATCAGCATGTGGACGGGGTTAACTCAGTTCCAAGATTGGCCATCCTTCATTGTCAACGCTAAAGCAGCTGAAGTTAGCGCCGACAAATTCAAGCAGCTGGGGGTACAAATGTCAAACCCCGATCGGGATGAACACCAGACATCAGGTGGTGGCAATCGTCAGAACAACCGTAAGGGAAAAGAAACGTTGAATATCAACTTGACGAATAAGAACAAAGAATCTTTGGCGGTCAACGTAGCTCCACCTACGTCCATTTCGACTCCTTCAGCACCCCCACCAAGGGAACCTCGTCCTAAAGTAGAGTACTCCTTTGACGAGAATGACACTGCTAGCATCTTTGATTGTTTAATCAAAAGCAACAAGATTCAGCTCCCAGACCCAAAGAAACCTGATGAAGTCGGTAAGAATGATCATCCTAAGTACTGTGTTTATCACAGGTTCATCGGGCATCCCACTCGAGCATGTTATGTGCTCAAAGGCAAAATTTAAGAGCTGGTCAATGCTGGTGTTGTCACTCTGCAACAAGACGAGAAGACTGTGACTGCAAATATAGTTTCAGTTCAATTTGGTGACTTTCCTCCGCAGATGGTGCAGCATGGCGTCATCCCTATTTCCAAAGCTACTCTTGAGATCGAGAATCTCCCTCCTCCACGAAGTGAAGGTCTCGTCCCCTTGTCTCTTGACAATGGCAAGATTATGTAGATTCATCCGGATCTTGCTTCAGAGTTCGAACTTCCCTCTTCCTCCAAGAAGAAAGACCGCTCCAAGGGCAAGACAAAGACTTATAACATGGTGTCTTTTGACCCCATAGTTGACGAAGAAATTCTGTTGGGTACTAGATCAGGGAAAGCCTATCTAAAGGATTATACCGAAGCTCAAGAGAATCCTGCCTCTTCTTCTGAGCCTGCTCCAGTGCAGCCTGTTTCCACTGAGGATATTCCTACTGCATCCTCACCAGTTGTAGTATCCATTCCTCCCAAGCCGACGGTCGCTGACAAAGGTAAACAGCAAGTCCGCTTCGACAAACCTTTGAAGAAGTTATCTCCTTTCGGACTTGAAAAGCCTTACAACTTTGATATCCTGGCTCAATTAGCTAATACACCGGCCCGGCTGTCCATCTTCGAGCTCTTGCGTCTTTCCAAAGAGACTCGAGAAACTCTAAGTGAGGCTCTCATGCAAGCTGAAACTTGTCTAGCCCTTTTGAAGAAGCCGAAAGCAGGGCCAGTTTCTTGCCTTCATTGTCATAGTGTGTTGAAGTTAATTCCAAACATAACTTTCACACAGGATGACATGCTGATGGAAGACAACAGGCACGACCATCCTCTTTACTACATAGGATATGTTGACTCGACGAAAGTCGATCATATTCTGATAGATCCTGGATCTGCTCTCAGCATTATGCCGAAGACAATGTTGGATGCATTGAAGATCCCAGTGCATAGTCTCTCCAGTACAATCACCACCATTCTTGGATTCAACCAGGAAAGGAGTGAGCCTCTAGGCAAGATTCGTCTAAAACTCCAAATAGGCAATCTTCGCACAAAGGTGACCTTCTACATCATTGACAATCATGGTTGTTCTTACAATGCTTTGTTGGGGAGACCATTTCTGCATGAGCACAACATTGTCCTTTCGACTCTCCATCAATGTTTTAAATATGTTGATAATAATGGAGAGGTACAAAAGGAGGTTGCTGATATCTATCCTTTCAAAGGCGTCGAAGCATACTGCAACGATGCTCGTATGTATAAGGATGAATTCATGAAGGTAGTGCTATCTCTGGACACTGAAGAAGAGCAAGAAACAGTGCCTAATGACACCCTCATCATTCCTGTTAAAGGGCGTGTATCTCGTCCTCAATCCTCCAAGCCACTGGCTATTCACTTGCCAGTCCAGAAGCAACCAATTGATGATGATAAAAGGGAACTCACCTCTTCTGAGCCACTTGTTATCGACTTACGTCGTAATAAGGATAAAAAGCAGCTCACTTCTTCTGAGCCACTTGTTATAGATTTAACTCATAACAAGGACAAAAGGGAGATCACCTCCTCTGAGCCGCTTGTTATCGACCTCCGTCGTAACAAGGCCAATCCTCCTCCACGTTCTTCTTCTCCCCCTCTTGTAATCAATCTGACCAAGTCTACTAAGGCTAAAGGTCCTGCTGTAAATACAAATGTACAAATCAATGAAAAAGCATATACTTTCCAGTATACTGATGTCATTTATCATGCTAAGTGCTATTTGGATATGTTAGATAGCTTTCAGTCATTTACAATGGAAGTTGTACAGTCTCTTCAAACAGAAGTCTCATTCGAACACCCAAAAGATTCATATCGTATTGTTCCTGCTCGTAAGAAAGACGAGAGTCCAATACTTTTTAGTAAAGGACCGGAACAACAATTCAGCTATACGGATGATAGCAAAAGTAATGATACGGGGCACCTTCAACTCCGTCGTTACAGTCAGCAATCAAAAGACATCATCCGAAAGATGGGTTATGACTTCAAAAATGGCCTCAATTACGGTAAAGGAAGAAGAACTCCTATTCATACTACTGTTCCGGAAGGAAAGTCAGAAATGTATTACAGCAGGACCAAAAGAGGTCTCGGATATGCTTCTCCTCCAGTGTTATCCCCAGCAGTCTCTGAATCCGATAGTGAGGAGCGCTCTAATTCTTCCGATTCCAGATCATAGGATTCTGACACCAGCATCGGTCAAGTTCATCGATTGACTGTCTCTTCTAACATAGTCTCCGTCGAACTTCCAGAAGGCTATGACGAGGATGTTGAAGAAAGTCCTGAAACAGATCCTTGGGCTCAACAAATGGATACCCAATGGGAACTCCGATTCGAACAAAGGAAACCTCCTACCGAAGATCAATTAGTTCAAATTGATGTAGGAGGGAGCGGGTCACCTCGTCCAATATTCATCAGCAAGAACCTCCCAGAGACAGATAAGCAGGAATTAATTCTTTTGATTAAAGAATACATTGACGTCTTTGCCTGGAGTTATGAAGACATGCCAGGTCTAGATCCTAAGGTTGCTACTCACAAATTGAACATTCTGCCGAATGCAAAACCGGTCAAACAACAACAACGGCGTTTCAAGCCAGAAATGATGGATGCAATTGACGATGAAGTCAAAAAGCTCATCGTTTGTGGCGTTATCCGAGAAGAATAACATCCTGACTGGGTAGCCAATATTGTCCCAGTTTTAAAGAAAACCGGCAAAGTTCAAGTCTGTATCGATTTTCGGGATCTTAATGAAGCATGTCCAAAAGATGAATTTCCTCTCCCCATCACGGACGTCATGATTGACAACACCTTTGGATTCAAAAGAATATCCTTCCGGATACAATCAGATTCAGATGAATCCCGAAGATGAAAAACACACTTCTTTCCGTACTCCTCGCGGAGTTTACTGCTATACTGTGATGCCATTTGGTCTCAAAAATGCTGGTACAATTTAGCAATGAGCCATGAGTACCATCTTTCGAGATCATCTGTACAAAACTGTCGAATGCTATGTTGACGATATTGCTGTCAAGAGTCGTCTGAAGGAAGATCACATCCAAGATTTGAGAACAATCTTCAATCTCATGCGCCAACATCAACTCAAAATGAATCCCACCAAGTTATTCTTGGGTGTCTCTATGGCAAATTTCTCGGCTTCGTCATTACCTCTAAGGGTATACACGTGGATCCCGAAAAGATCAAAGCCATTCAAGAGATACGTCCTCCACGCAACCTAAAAGAGCTACGAGGATTCCAAGGTCGACTTGTGTACATCAGGAGATTCATTTCGAATCTGTCTGGACGCTGCAGACCATTCACTCAGCTAATGAAGAAGGGTGTATCTTTTATTTGGACTGAAGAATGTCAACGAGCATTTGATGACATAAAGCGATATCTCATGAATCCACCAGTCCTGGTGCCACCAATCTTCGGCATACCATTCTTAATGTATGTCCGTGCTATGGACCATTCATTGGGTGCTTTACTTTCCCAAAAGAACAAAGAAGGTCATGAACAGGCCATCTACTATCTTAGCCGTACTATGATTGGTGCTGAACATCGTTATAGTCTAGTCGAAAAAGAATGTTTAGTGCTTATGTTCGCTGTTCAAAAGACTCGGCATTACATCATTGGCCAAACTATTCATGTCATATCCCGAGTCAATCCTCTTCGGGTACTGATGAAGAAGCCTAGCACACTCAATTCTCGGCTGGCTACATGGGCCATTCTGCTAGCTCAATATGACATGGTATATGTTCCACAAAAGTCTGTTAAAGGTCAAGCACTGACGGATTTCTTAGCGGCTCATCCTGTACCAGAAACATCCAAACTCTATGATAAAATTTCAGACGAGACATTGGAATCAAATATGATCTCCGAAGAATTTTCTACTTGGCGTCTATTCTTTGACGGTGCATCCAGGATTGGACCCAATGGTGCCACTGTCGCAGGAGTTGGAGTTGTTCTTGTTTCTCCAGATGGGTCAACCATTAAAAGAGCTTACTCCCTAGATGAACCTTGTTCCAACAACGTAGAAGAATACAACGCTCTACTGATTGGCCTTCAATTAGCCAAACAATTGGACGTCGAGTATCTTGAAGTTTATGGTGACTCCAAGCTGGTAGTTAATCAGGTTAGAGGGATCTATGAAGTTCGTCATCAAGATCTAGTGCCCTATTATGAAGCGGCAATCAACATGGCTATATCATTTAAAGCCTTCTTCATCGAATATGTACGCCGAGCTTGCAATACTGAAGCCGACGCTTTGGCCAATCTTGCAGCAGTATTAGCCGTCCCTATCAAAAGACAGCAAGTGGTGGTTGTCTCTAATCGGGAATTGTTTTGCATTGAAAACAATCGTAATATTGAATTCAGTAACTTCACTGAAACCAATGTTATCAGTGAAGATTGGAGAATTCCTTTTATCGACTTCGTAGTTCATGACATACTCCCTGAAGATCTCAAGGAGGCTACGAGTATTCGTCGGCGGTCTCTACGGTTCTACTATAATCAGACTACTAAGACTCTCTATCGGCGGACTTATGATGGTCTTCTATTGCACTGTCTCGCTGGTGATGAAGCAAAGCAAGTATTGTGTGAAGCTCACGACGGCGTCTGCGGAGCACATCAACCCGGTCCTAAACTACAGGATCGCATCCGACGAATGGGTTATTACTGGCCCTCTATGGTATCAGATGCCATTGAATATGCAAGAAAATATCGAGCTTGTCAAATCCATGCCGATTTTATCCATCAACCGTCGGAATTCCTTCATCCGACTGCCGCTTCATGGCCTTTTGAAGCTTGGGGCATGGACATCATCGGTCCCATCAATCCTCCTTCTTCTAGAGGACATCGGTTCATACTAGCAATAACCGACTACTTCTCCAAATGGGCCAAAGCTATACCTCTGGTTGAAGTCAAGACTAGCAGTGTCATCAACTTCGTCAAACACCATGTTATCTATAGACTTGGTGTACCTCGAAGGATCATCCATGACAACGGACCACAATTCATCAGTCAAAAATTCACAAGATTTTGTGATGATCATCGGATTGATAATGTTGCTTCTACAGCCTACAATCCTGCTGCTAATGGATTAGCTAAAGCTTTCAACAAGACTATCATCAAGCTCTTCAAGAAGTTTGTATCCACTAATAAACGAAACTGGAGTGAAAAGCTTGGTGAATGTCTTTGGGCCTACCGTACTACGGTCCGCAACCCCACAGGCTTTACACCCTTCTCTTTGGTATACGATTGTGAAGCAGTTCTTCTCCTGGAACTTCAAATCCTATCCTTAAGGATTGCCATTGCTAACGAGCTCACTACAGAGAACAACGATCTTCTTCGACTTCAAGAATTAGAAGCGCTCGATGAGAAACGGCCATTGGCTCAACAGCATATTGAGTTATATCAAACTCGCATCTCGAAGACTTTCAACCGCAAAGTTAAAGTCAGAGCCTTTCAGCAAGGAGAACTCGTTCTAACAGTCAGACGTCCTATGACTATGACTCATTCAAGCAAAGGCAAGTTCGACGCGAAGTGGGAAGGGTCTTACATTGTCAGTAAAGTCTTTTCAAATGGAGCTTATCAACTTTCAGAGTTAGACGGTCGAGTTACAATGATGCCTATCAATGGCAAATTCCTCAAGAAATACTATGTATAAATGTAACATGGATTTTATGTAAATATGATCAGGCAGTTCATAAATAAAGTTTGATTTTTATTTCATCATAGACGATGTTACATAATATCAAAGAAGGTTACTATCATCCTTCTCGACATTGAGACGTGGGCTACTGCCGTCCTTATCAAAGACATAATCAGCAAAGGAGCCGAGAACATCCTTGCTCGAACCCACCAGGAACTTGCAAGCAGCCATCCTTATGGCCTCTTCTTCTTTCGTCGTCCCGGGTTCAAGTAAGAAGTCCAGGATGTCTCTTGGTGGCTTGGGTGCAGATGAACCTTCGCCCGCTTCTATCGGCTTCGGTTGATTGGGATCGGTTGGGCGTTCTTCCGGGAATTCTTCAACCTTCGAGGCGATTTCTGTCTTCTTGGATGCATCTCCAGATGACATCTTTATGTTGAAAAGGGAAAATGATCATTCCTTCCAGATTTCTGTTCTATTTATAGGCGGAGATTCTCAAAACAACGAAGCGACACATTCATCCGACGGTTCATCCGTTCATTCCATTCATCCCGACGGTTCACCCGTTCATTATCATTCGACGATTCACCCGTTCATCCTCATCTGACGGTTCACCCGTTCATTATCATTCGACGGTTCACCCGTTCATCATCATCTGACGGTCCATCCGTTCATTCCATCATCATTTGACGGTGTCCCCGTTCATTCCATCCATCCGACGGTTCACCCGTTCATTCCACTCATTTGACGGTTCATCCGTTCTTCCTGACGATTCACTTCGTTCATATATTTTGACGATTCATTTCGTTCGTTTATCCACATCAGCAACTTATCATCCTCGATTGAGTTGTCTATTGAAATAATAATATTCGACAAGTTATATTCTGCCACGTCTACATTACCTCTGAACAGATATAATGAATATAATTATTTTCTAATCAAGAAATATATCATGTCCTGTACCTCTGAATATATTTTCTATCGCTATTATTTATATCTGAATAAGATATGCAATAAATAATAGAACCACAAAAAGTTTTTTATTGATCAAAAAGATGAAAGACATTACATATCATAAAAAAAGATAAGAAGATACAAGATATCTTTCCACTCAGCCGGTGGCATCATCAAATTAGTTATTTGCTGCTTCAAATTTTGTAGCCGCTCTTCACGAGATTCCATCACTCGTTTCCTGGCTTCTTCCATACCAGATTTTTTATTGAAGGTTGGCAGAGTTACCATTCGACGAGTGATTTCAGCATTATGAGCCGCAGCATATTCATCCCTTTTTTGAGTTAGAACATCAAGTTGTTGAATTGCAGTTTGATGTTGGATAACCTCATCTTCCAGTTCTTCCTGAAGACGGGCAATCTCCGCTTTCAACTCAGCAATTCTCTTTTCTTTTCTTTCAGCAACAGATGTTACTGTTTCTACCTTGGAGTTGTACTCAGCAGACTTGGCAGTGAAAGTATCCAAGAGAATTTGGAAGTTAACTTTCTCAACCGCAGCCTCTTGAGACATCCGTTCAAATTCGGCTTGCACTAAAAGTTCTACCTCTCCTTTGTTTAGCTCTTTGTAGCTATTTACTGAGGTCTCCAGCTCATTTAATATGTGATCAAGAAAAGTGGCCTGAGCCTCATCACCTTGATCGCGGATGGCATTGACCAAGTAAGAGGTTGGACCTCGAACCGTGGAGAAATCAGCCTCTTCCTTCTCCATCACTCTATTTATTAAAGGTCCCAATGAATCAAAGAAGAACTTGGTAAATGACTTAATGACAAACTGATTGGTAGCCAGAGCACTAGGAGTAGCAGCTACTCATGTTGATGATGAAGCGGCAGGACGTTCAGTCTCTTGTATTTGGACGGAGGTCTCTTTGAATAAGGGAACTAAAGTAGAGCTGGCTGCTCCTACCGGTTGTTCCTCTGCAAAATTAAATTTTTGTCATTTTGCTTATCATTGGCTACTGTCAAAGTGGATCAAAAGTGAAAGCAAATCTTACCATGGTTTGGTTCAGCAATAATTCTGTCATCTGTTGGAACAGATTCCAGCATAGCAGAAGTAGCCTCAGACATCACTGCCTGGCTACTGCCTGCCTCGGAGCCACATGACAAATGACGACTGCTGCTAGCTATCGTTGTTGCAAGCACTATATCCATGCACACTGGAGGAGCTGAAGAAGATCCGAGTTCTGTATGGATAAGAATAAACATTTAGTTATCAATCTATCAAAAGAAGATTGCTAATTTCATTCTATACCTTTGGCATCAACAGCGGGAGTTTCCTCCAGGGCCGTTTCTTCGTCTGCTATCTTTTCTGGAGATGCTTGCACCTCAACATCCTTTTCATGATCCAAGGTGTCATCAGCAGCTTTGGGAGATACCTGTACCTCAACATCCTTTTTAGGATCTAAGGTGTCATCAACAGCTTTGGGAGACACATGCACTTCATCATCCCCTTCAGGATTTTGTGTATCATCAATATACTCTGATGATGTACTCTCCTCATTTTCATCTTCCTCCGGTGCTTCCCCACTGGCAGTTGCAGCGGTTTGATCAACATAATCCTGCGAGCCGAAGTCACAGTCATTTAGTGCATCAATCATTAGACGATCTTCCTCCTCATGGGTTGTTCCCGGTGTAACAAGAAGATGAGTAGTCTCCACTGCCGGTAAAGGAGATCGTAAAGCTTCCTCTTCTCTGGGCTCTGCAGCCTCTTCTCTCTGCTCAATTTCTTCTCTGGGCTCTGCAGCCTCCTCTCTCTGTTCGGTCTCCTCTCTCTGCTCTGGATTAGACTCAGAGACAGGAGTGGGAGATGGCATAGTAATTCCAGCGACAGCATTCACCACCACCGAAGATAAGAGTTGTCTTGGGGGAGAGACCGTTCTCTTTCTTCTTCTGTGGGCCAGCTTCTTCTTTCTATGCAGAGGCCTCTCAGGACTCTCTACATTTACTATCTCGACCTGTTTCTGGATAGAGGTCGGCGTGGCTGCTTCTTTTCGAGTTGACTCAGCCAATTTTTGGGATTGTGATCTAGTAGTAACTTTCTCTGAAGAATGTTCCAAGATCAATTTCTTCTTCGCAACTGGGGAAGAAGGTTCTTCTCTCCTTCTCTTCTTCTCCTTGGCCGGAGACTTAACCACTTTCAGAGAAATTCTCAACGGTTGGTTGACTTCCTCAGGGAAGTTCGCTTCCCTGGAGGCTTCTAATAGATCATCCACTGGTTCATGTTCTTCGTCGTTATTTGGAGCTAATATATCAGTCGCTCCTTTCTTCAGACGTGTTGCTGTTACAAAACTGTCAACAAGGTTATAGTTCTCAGCAAAAGTATTTACAGCTGTGTAAAATAATGAATATGTATATAACATTCTAGGGCCATTATCATTCTTGTTTGGCATCGAGAACACTGTCCTTGTGTCTCGAGCGTTGTAGTAGGCCCATGCTCTGGCACCATCAATCAGGTATCCCTTTTCTTGTAGGCAAGTTATAGCGTTGCCTACATGGAACCGGTCATAACCAAACTGACGGGCGAAGTGACTTGGCAAATATGGTTCAAGATAACACTCCTCTTCAAATCTGTACACTAAATGCGACGGTCTGATCGTCTTCAGCCAGTCAAAAGCTGCTCGACCTATTGGTTGCCTCCCAAGGTCAACCAGATTTGGTGCCATAAATTCATAACCAGTTGGAGGAGCAAAGCAATAAAAATTCCATCCTTTGCCAAGGTTCAGAGTACGTCTGCAGTCCCTCAGACTAGTGTATATCCACTTGCTTTGGGAGAATCTACGCAGAAAACTGCCACTAACTGCTCCCATGGCAGGATTCATCAATGACGGATGGTGTAAGAGCAACCATCCGAATAAATAAGTGTAAGACAGCTCCAGTCTAGGGAAATTCCCCTTATCACCCTTACACTTGAGCATGGAATCAACATACAGACGAAGACCTGCATTTATTCTACAAGTCATCGCTGATAGCAAATCCATCTGGTAGCCGAAGACTAACCGGACGGCAGCAAAAAGAACACCGCGGTGGAAACGGTCCACGGCGCTTGCTCCAGGCACGATGAATCGACGGAGCCAGTATGTCAAAAATCCTGCCAGCTGGGCTTCTTTAGACATGGACCTGTAGCCCATTCTTATAAAGCTTTCAACAAAATCTTCAGCCTTGAGTGGAGGGTATTGGTGTTTATCATTAACTCTGATGTCCATTTTCTTATTCTCTTCCATCAAACTGATCACTTCGCTGTTGCTGAGGGGTTGGAAGAAATTCGGGTTGCATGAGTCATGATCTTTGGTCTTTTTCTCAATAATATGGTTAAGAAAAAGATAAGTCAACCACTTTGATGAATAGCATGTGCCAGAAGAGCCGCTTTTATAATAAAGAGAGCATATGTTATAATGGCACAGTAGCTCGTCGAAGACTGCCACCATCTTTGAATTTTCTCGACGTAGTCTATCTAACTCGTCGTTTGTTGGAACGTACTCCTCATAAGGAGAGTCTCCCATTGGTAAACACGAGATGTACTTCATCTCATGGAGGGCTAATCCCATCTCCCCGCAGGGCGTCATGAACGTCCCTGTCCTATAGTTATACCTCTCTGCCAAAGCCAAAAACAGATGAGGATTTAGGAGGAATCCATATACGGTAGCGTGTACCGCATGATACAGCTCGATCTCTTTGAGTTTATCTTCAAACTGGAGCAATACCCAGTTGGCAATACAGCTCCATCTCTTGATGTCTGGGTTTACCAGACCGGTCAGCCGGATATCCTGATCCGGATATATGCCCCCAGCCTTTGCATACTCATTCGCAAAGATTGGAGTCCTCACAGGCAACAATAAAAAAGAGTTCTCTGGAGGGATGCACCTTGGCTTCAACCCTCTGAGTAAAGTACTGTGTCGCTCAGAAGAGCTATAGAACATGTCTCTATTGTTCGGGCCTTTCTTCACACAAATCTTTCCAGTCCTGGCATGTTGAAGGGGAGTAATGTCCTAGTCCATCCTCCTGGGATGGCTTGCATGAGCATATCGTGCTAGAGGGAGGCATCTAGCAATGTCTGGTAACAAGATCAGTTTCTCTTTCCTTTGGAAAGTTCTCTGCTCAACACGGGGTCTTGGCTGAGAACTTTTGTCAATAGCTTCACCAAATAGGAACATAGGTTTCTTGTGGGTGATGGCGTCAGCAGACTGCAAAGGCTGCCCATTCTTCAGACTTAACAAAGTCTCATTGTCCTGTGCTATCAAGATAGCTTGGCGAGAGGATGGAAGGGCATATTGTAGGAAAAGCACATGGGACAAGTCCTCTTTAAATTCTAATTCTGCAAGAGTCCCTACGAAGGTTTCATATTCAGGATCCTCTCCAATATTAACTGCATCAAATAGAAAACACGGAATTTAGTACAAGTCAAATCAAAGATTCTGTCATCAGACTGCGCAAGCATCAAATTACGCAAGCATCAGATTGTGCAATAATAGCTTCTATGCGCAAACCATCATATTGTGGTGACAAAGCTTGCACAAAGCAACAGTTTGCGCTGACAATCTTGCGCAAATAAGCCGATTGCGCTGACTTTTTGCCAACGCAATTCAACCGATTGCGCGAGAAGATACTCTTCATAAAAATGAAGAATAATGGGTTCGTGCAACCAAAACCCTAAACAGGGTGGCGCAGTATGATCACGTCTCTAAAAAGAGATGGATTTTAAGATTCAGTAAAGTCGAAAAGCCCTAAAAAGGGTTTTCGATCGGGTTGTCTACCTCGCAAAGTAGGGTACGCAGCTTCGTTTCGAGAAGGGCACGGCGCAGCACGAGTCGAAGACTCGGCGGGGGCCTCGCCCTTATCGGCGGCGGAGCGCTTTGGTGCCATCTGAAGTCGACGGGGAAGAAAAGAGTGAAGTCGGTGTAGGCTCAGGGATTTCTCTCTCTCAAGCACAATGAAAACAAGTAAAGAATAATATGAAGAACAAAGGAAACTATTTATAGTTTTTCAAGAGCAACGGCCGCCTCAGATTGCGCCGAATAAATAGGAGTAATCCCTCCGATTGCGCAAACAGCATCATCACGTGCGCAACTTGATTGAAAATTCAAAATTCAAAGTATTTCGAAACTTTGAATAAATTCAACTTTCGAAAACTTTGAAGGGGGTCTTGTAGGTCCTAAAAATCAAGTTGCACCCATCAACAAAGTCATGAAAATTAAGAAATGCATCTTTCAAATGAACTACACAGAAGTCAGATTGTGCACCATCCCGATTGCGCAGACTGGACTGCGCGCACTCTCAAGTGAGCAAGCTGACGTGGCAAATGTCATCATTATCTGACAGAATCAGATCTTCTGACAACTGACAGCACAAAGAACGAGGAGACTGTTCGTTTATTGTGCAGCACGGCGTTCGAGGACAGCTGTACATGCAGCGCAATCGGCCAGGCTTTCTGCTGCGCAGTCTATTCCCGTGCAATCTGAAGTCAGCACAATTCATGTGGCGCACTTCATCATGACAACTGACAAATGTACACGTGGCATTCATGCCATCAATAGCTCACTACGTGGCAACCATTTATACACGATCATGCGCATTTTAATCAAATGATGCCATGTGTCCAAGACAGTTGGCCCACGATCAAGCAACTGCCAGCGCAGTCTGATGTTGCGCAATCCAGTCCATGCGCAATTCAACTTGCGCCATTCAGGATAACTAAAAGTTAGTTATTTTCAGAACTCTATAAATAGAGTTTCAAGTCTTCATTCAAGGGGATCAGACATAAAGTTCAGAAATATCAGAGAGTTCAGGAGTTCTTGCCCAAGTGCTATTGCATTCTTCTGAGGCTTTTGCCTTCAACTTCAGAGGCTATCGTCTTCAAAGTTCACATCTTCCAAGGGATAAAGCAATCGTCATCTAGATTGAATTTCTACAGTTGTACTTTCCCAGAATTCTTCTAATCTCTTTACAAAGTTTGTTGAAATAAAGTTCATACTTTTGTTTTTGCAAACAGACATGACGGGCCAATTTATGTCCTTATTTGGTTGGGAGGTTGGTTCGAAGTGTCATGATGTTATGTGAATCCTAGTAGCAAGCAGAGGTCTATATATCATATTCTCTTATTACTGGTTTTAATTCCTCATATCGTGCTTCCTTGCGGTACTTGCTATTAGAGGTCTAACCTCTCTGGTTTTGCATGGCCAGATCTAGAGCCGTTTCCCGAGGACTCAGCTTACTTCCACCTTCAAGATGGTCAATACTAGAGGGATGATCGCAGGAGGACTCGAGTGGGTCCCTTACTTCCCCACTCATTTTGTTATTTACTTAATACCTTACAGTTTGGCACCGACATGTTAGTCGGATTGTCTTGTACTTACTTTTATATAATTGTAATTAAGTCAGACTGCAGCTGATAACAATTGTGTATACTTTGCTACAACATCTGGCTATGTTTTGTAAAGCTAGATGTTGCACCCAGTTTCTAAAATAAGGGTAATTTTGAAATTTTATAATTATAATCATTTAATAATGATATTTAAACCATATTATAATTTTTGGTGATTTTTAGTTAATTTAAAACTATTTAAAATCACGACTTGTGATTTTGATGATTGACTAGTGTAACCCTAGAGTTTGCTGAGCCTAGAGACTAACCAAGACCAGGGGAGCCTAGTCATGTGATTAGGATGACTAATTATAAGTTTTTAGCCTAAGGGTATTTTGGTCATTTTGACAATTTTGTGAAATTGTAAATTGTGTAAATTAAATATTGTGCTAATCTATTAGTTAAGACTTGACCTAGAAGTTGAGCCTAATCTAGATGATAGTCATGACCATAGAGACTAAGTTAGATGGTTTCAACTAAGTAATCAAATTAGGCTAATATCTAGATATTTGTTAATATGATATTTTAGGCTAAAGGTTAAGGAATGTTACTTTAATTGTGAGCCTTTAGATTGGCTAGAATTTGTTGGAGAAGCCTTGACCACTCATCCTAAACCCTAACCCTAACCTAATGGCAGCCATCAAACATTCCCCCCTCTATAAATACAACACATTAACCTTTAACATATTTTTTAATCATTTTAATTGCCTCTTTTAGTGTTCTTCCTCAAATCCTCCCCAAATATCCAAATCAACTCCAAATTGAGCCTAGTCTTTTGCATTGGACTCCCTACACTAGAGGACACCATTAGTGGGCATCTAGCAAGGATTCGGAGGCTCGGGATCATCGCAAGTTGTAGAAGAGCCCTCATTCAAATAGCTTTTAATTGAGGTTTCACCCTCAATAGGTAAAACCCATCAAACCTATTCAAATTCTAGTTTTCTTCCCATGGATGCATTCATTTAGGGTCCCCCTAGGTGTAGCCCAAGTTTGGTAGGATTTTGTGTCCGTTCGATACCCGTATCAGATACGTATCGGCGGTTTTAATAAGGTGTTCGATGAAATGTTTGTTAGAAATAAATTGTGTTAATTTTAGAATCTAATTGAATAGAAAATTAGCTTATTATGTGTAGATCACAACCCAATTTGACTGAGTCGAATTCGGTGCACCCTCGTGTCCAAATTTGGACACGCACGCACGCACGAGGACACCGTGCGGCTGCCCTGCTGCTCGAGTGTCCTAGAGGACACGACACAGCACCTTGACACACAAAAACTTGTGTGTGGGTGCGGGCAATGACTGTCATTGAGCACACAAAATTTCAGGCAAAACCATTGAGTGGTTAGGGAGAAATCGTGGCTGCACCGATTCTCAACTGACTGTGCACACACGAAAATCCTCCACTGATACGCCTTTCGCGCGTGGACACGCGACTTCGCGGACACGACTCACTCACCTAGACACATACCCTGACACTCCACCTAGCTACTGACACGTGCACGAGACCCAACGTTGCGTGTATCATGTCCTAGCCCGACTCACACACGTGCACGAGGCTGCCTGTGCAGTGTTTTCACAGTCTGTGTAAATTAGTGTTTTGTACACTTCGTGTCCACTGTAGTGGACACAAACACACCCCCTAGACACATGTACACCTGGGAGACACACCTATATGCCTGAATTGTTAAATCCATTGGGTTAATTTAAGTTTTTCGAAAATTGGTTTTATGTATCAGACATTTCAGTTTTTGTTAAATATGAACTGATATTTCGATTGGGTTTAACTTTGATTTTGATCATTTCATACTTGTACCTGAGTTAGGTATTTACAAAGGATTGGGTTCATATATATATGCATGACTGAATTTAGAAATGGGATGGGGTTTTGTGTGAAACCTGAGATTTACGAAGTTAGAAAACCTGAGATTTACCAAGTTAGAAAACCTGAGATTTACCAAGTTAGGAAACTTGAGACTTTTGCACTGAAAACCTATGGGTTCATAAGTTATAACCTGTGAAATTGATGTTAGGCTCATTTAGGATAATTAAAATTTCTGAATGTGAAACAGTGAATGATATCTGAGCTTGGTTTGAATGGTATCTGAGATTTGATTGGTTTAAAAACTGAAAACTCATTACACTCTAATTCAATTTCACTAAAAACCTGAGATTTGTAAACATGAGACTTCCCTAATTGTTGACAAAAAACTGAGATTTAGTAGTAATAGAATCTAAGTTCAAATCAATATATATATATATATATATATATATATATATATATATATATATATATATATATATATATATTAACTGTCATTGTGCATAAACTGAAATGGAATAGGGATAATGGAAACTGAGACTTGGTTAATGTTGATACCTGAGAATGGGTTTCCCTTGTTTGAAAACCTGAGATTCAAATCTCAGTTTGAAGGCTCATTCTCTGTTTTTTTAACAAAAACTGAGATTAAATCACTACACATTCCTAAACACACACACACATTTGCCTATATTCCATCACTGTTATGCCTAGACACTAACACACACACACATGCTCACACATCCCTTTTTCCCCCATACATACGCACTCTTGCCATTTTTATTTTATATATATATATATATATATATATATATATATATATATATATATATATATATATATAAACAATTTATTGAAAATATAAAGGAGGCTCTAGAAGAGCATTACAGACCGGTGCGGGGCCAGAAAACAAAAGGGCCCTAAAAAGCAAGAAAAAAAAAATGCCTAAAAGAGGAATTTGAAATTTCGAAAGTTCGAAACCCTCAAAAGTTCGCAATGCAATGAAATTTCGAAGATATTCGAGATTTCGAAACCCAGATTAGCAAAAGATGTGGGTCCGTTGACCGCAGCTAACGGGAGGCCCTATGGGGGGTGTGGGAACGCAGCCCAATGAGGTTGGCATGCGGCCCTAGGGAAGGGATATATATATATATCAAAAAAATATATATATACATATAACTAAACGGTTTTTTTTTTTCAAACGGGAAGCTGACGCGTCCCCCCAGTGCGCGAGAACCAAGGGGGGGAACGCACGCGGGCCAATGGCGCGCTGCTCGAGGGCACACAGCCCGAGCGGGTGCACTGCCCGAGAGCAGGGCGCACGGCTCAAGGCCCCCAGCGCAGCGCGCAAGCCGAGGCAGCGCTCCGGCGAGTAAGGGATCGCGGGGCGGTGGAGGACCGTCGGGGACGGAGCAGGGGGGGTGAGACCGACGGTGGGGGAGCGGGGGCTCGACCTCACCGTCGAGGAGCCGTCGAGCGGCGGAGTGATCGCCGGAGAGCGGGGGATCCGTCGATGGGGGTCAACGAGGGGACCTCGCGCCGCCGGCACATCGCATGGAGTGGCGGTGGGGCGGGCGAGCCGCGGAGGGGGGGGGCGACTCCGGCGAGATGGGCGGGCGAGCCGCGGAGGGGGGACGCCTGAGCGAGGGAAGGGGGGAACTCCGGTGCTGGGGAGGGCGGGGGGCGGCGCCTCCTGCGAGAAGCGCAGGCGAGCCGCGGAGGGGGGACGCCCGGGTCCACCCCCGCTGGGCAGGAGAGCTCTGCACCGGAGAGTGAAGGCGAGGACGGAGGGGAAGGGAGGACCGGGGCGGGCGGTGGGGCCGAGGCGTCGGCGGGAACGGACCCAGAGAGGGGGACGCCTAGCGGCGGGAGGGAGGGTGTGGCCTCCAGCGCGCGCCGGAAGCTCCGGAGATCATAGGGGGGCGGAGGAGCCGTCCAAGAGGGGAGCTCGGAGCTCACGGGAGGAGGGGCGGCGACGGAGACGGAGAGGTCACCGCTGGGAGACCGCGCTGCGATGGAAGGCGGGGGAGGCGAAGACGCCGACAGCGACGGGCGCGGACCGTCGTCCACTGGCAGCCGCCGAGCGGCCACGCTGGCCTAGGAGAGAGGCTCGCGGGTCGGAGGAGAGGGAACTGCCGACGCCTGGGAGAGCCCCGGAGAAGCCAAAGATGAGCCCGCCGCCACTGCGAGGTTGGTAGCCGGCCAAGAAAGGGGGATGGCGAGAGGCTGCGCCGGAGAGGGAGGAAGCTCCGAGGGGAGGGCCGGTGGGTGAGGAGGCACAGCCGGTGGAGCAACGAGATGGGGCTCCGGAGCGGGAGGCTCAGCGATCGGCACTGCGGCCAGCGTAGGGCCATCCCTGGACCGGAGGCACCGCTGCCGTCGACGGCGACGCCGATGAGGTAGGAGAAGGGCGGGGTTGGGGATGGAGGGGGACGAGGCGTGCCGGGTGTTAGCCCAATGATTATATCATGTTTTTGAATATGGCTAATCAATTAAGTTTAACTAGTGATGTCACTAATATTCATGCTACTTAAACTTAGCATTGTCCTAAATATTCTATATCATATTGTTATGATTATATCATACTGCATCATACTGTTTTGTTCGTCTAACATGTACTTGCAGACAAGTAGGACATATGCAACAAAGAATTATTAATGGGCCAAAGACGGCGTTATACAAGGAGTTTTCTCTGAACTGCCCAACGACCTATCCGGGGCCTCGCATCGGGGGATTACCGTCAAGGAAAAATGCGTCTTCTATGTCAGGAAAAAGACGTCATCAAAAGGGCTATTGGTTTTCATATTTATTCTGTATTTTTCCTTTTATTGAGTCTAGGAAAAATGTGAGATTGATCGGATCGGTACTGGCTTAGGTTTTTCTCAGTCCACAAACAAAAATAAGCCTACCTATATATCCCAAAAATCCACAATTCCAAAAAGCCCAAAACCTATGCAAATTTGGTGTATTCCTTACTGTTCTGAACCAGTAGAACTCTGACAGAACTCTGACCGAGTTCGGTCCGAGTTCGGTCCGAGTTCGGCCCAAGTTCGGTCTGGGTTATTTGAAATACAGTTCCTACCAAATCTGCATCCAACGTTCGTATGCGAAATCCTAGCATCCGAACTCTGCCCGAGTTCGGTTCCACAAAAATACTATAAATAGAGTTGAGTTTACCATTCATTTCAACAATCCAATTTCATCTCTTCTTTTCTCTATCTAAATTGTTCTGAGCTTTTACTTTCATATCTAAGCCTTTACGACTCTTAGCCAAGCCTGTACAGTTTCTGTTTAATCTAGAGTTTGGTATTGAAGAGTTGTATCGTAGGTTGTATTCAGAAAACGTTCCAGTTTTCCAATTGCCTTCTGGAGCCGGTCGTGCGCTCGTCACCAAGCACGGTGTTGTGAAGTCAGTCGTGCACTTGTCACCAAGCACGGTGTTGTAAGAGTTGCAAGCACTCAGTTAAAGCTTGTGTCATAGTGGATTAACATCGAGCAAGAGTACTCGAGACTGGATTAGTCCTCTCAGAGGGATACCAGTATACATTGCTGTGTCACTGAGTTTGAATTCTTGACTCTTACTTTACTGTATTTATTTACTGTCTCCTATTTACTGCCATAGTTATTACTTAAGTTTTTAATTGGTGATTATTTTCCGCTGCACACACACACTCTATTCACCCCCCTCAAGAGGTGCTCAACGGTCCTACACTGGGACCGGCGCCGGAGCGGGCGGCAACACCGCGGACAGCAAGGCTGCCAGGGAGGCTCCGTCGGAAGGGGGCGCCGCGAGAAGGGGGGCGGCAGGGGGACAAGACCGGCGGCGGAGACCGCCGCTGGCTGCCAGGTGGTGGCGCACCAAGGCGGCGCCCACCAAGCCGGCCACCAAGGGGGCGGCCATCCCCAGCGGAGATCGACCCAGGGAGCAGAGCTCCCCAGCCCAGCCGAGATCCCTATTTTTGTATATATATATATATATATATATATATATATATATATATATATATATATGGAGGTAGATATATGTATATATGTAAACATGTATGTATCATGTATGTAATGTACATGATATGTGAGGTAGGCATCTATGGCATGTATGTAAACTAGTATACATGAATGTATGTGTTTGTATATATTAGTATTTATAGGTTGTATTTTGCAATATGGTTTATAGGCCTAGTGTAAGGTTTAACCAATAGTTGACAATAGGCTTTTGAACCCTTGGACTCTTAGACTTGTATTGACTAACCCTAGATAGCCTTGACTTCATGTTGACTAGAGTGTTGACTAAAGTTGACAAAGAGTTGACTTTGACCTAGTTTGACTTAGAATCATGTAGCTTGCACTGCAGATTTCCATTATTACATATTGAACACATCTTAACCTGTTTTACTCTAAATAGGACTCTGTGACACCAGTTCGGACATCCATTCATATCAGTCATACAGGGTGACAGGCGAGTACATTCTCTGATCGTTTCATACTTGTCTGGATTTACATTCTTGCTCTAGATTATTGTACTTGATACTGGCACGATTGTTATCACGGATTGGTACTATATGGATCTTCTCTTGCGATGTTATCTCTATTGTGTTCAACAGATACATATTGTTATGTGCATTTCACGAACATATTGTATTTATTGTACACCCCTATTCATGTATACTTATCACGCCCCGGAACCAGAATACTGGAGAGCGGGGGTAGACATAGCCAGCTACGTATATTGAAATAGAAACCACCTCGATATACGGTCACGGCTGTCTAGATATATGAGGGTTTACTACAAGCCAACAGTCTCTTATGGTCATGAACAAGCCTAATGTCTCAATCACAAGCAAGTAAGTAAGGTCGCAAGATGTATGATCATTAAATATACAATAATAAGGCATCCCAAATATTACATATTCAGCTGATCATGAAGCTAGTCGTTACAAAATATTAGGACTAGCAAGAGTTTAGTCGTACATGATCAACCCTAGGATTTGTTAATCATGTTTACAGCCCGTAGGCAGATAGTAAGTAAAAGTGCATCGAGCTAACAGGTGCTCGTCGGCTAAATGCCTCAAAAGAATAATTTTACAGTAGAGTGAGCGAAAAAAAATAGAAAACCCACTCGTAGCTCGGGTTCCTTCTAGTCGCCACCATTGGGCTGGAAGCTTGGTAGAACCTCGGGAGCTGCTCCGAAATCTGGCCACACAAAACCAGCTGGGTCAACCCCAGAAAGAGCAAGTGCCACAAGGGGGCCACGAAATAAGAACAAAAGCCAACAATCAACACAAGAAAATCTAATATTAAAATTAAAACTTACGAAAACATGGCAGGGTGATATACGACGAGATAACCATGGAACTATTCCGATAGCCAGGTTACAACCCGTAAACCAAACAAGGACCGGGGTTGTAACCCTTCGTCTGAACAGAACTTGGTTTCCCACCATTTATCGGCAAGATAATAATGCAAGAAATCAAGGCAGGGAGCAATCTTGTACTGGATCAAGATATGGCTAAACTGGTTATACCTCATTCAATCAATCACGGCCAAGCAGACGCTACGGCTTACTACTTTAACTAACTAGGGTTATCACAGGCCTAATTACTAACAAGATGCAGTGAGATTGTTCCACAGCCACAAGCCCTGCAGACCATCCAGGTTACCCAGGTCGAAAATTAGGGGTTGAATTCAGGTGGGTACATCGCCCGGAAGACAAATGTACCCTTAGGTGACTTAGAGGGTGCAACACGCGACGGTGTGCTGGAAATGTGCCCTACTCGACGGCAGGCTACAGATCCCAAGAACGCCCAGGTAACGGGATTGCCTGTAGCTGTGTCATCTCTTCATGACTACTGTGTTATTCTAGTTATTAACCTTAATCCATTTTAGTAGGTACTCCTGACCGTGGTACTCAGGAGTCCCATCCTAGACATGATGCAAGACAGGACAAGTAGATTTAACAAGCAAGCAAGAAAAAACTACCCACGGTGTCAAGGCAAGTCAAGTTAATTAGCCGTCGCAACAATATTAAGATAAATCATGTCAGGGTACTTATCGGGAGTGCGCCACGACGGGCCACTATCATGTCAGGTTGGTCATGTCAGGAGTGCACCACTATGGGTCACTGTCGTGTTATGCTAGTTCCTTGTCATACCATGCCATGTACAATAGTCATTCCAAACAGAAGAGCCAAGCTTAAAGAAATAAGACCAAAACTCCAAGAGCCAATGGGTTAAGCAAGGGGTCAGGGGAGCAGCGTACGCGCAAGAGCACGCACGCATGGGAGCAGCGTACGCACAAAAGTCACGCACGCAGGGGAGCTGCGTACGCATAAAAGCACGCACGTAGGAGAGCTGCGTACGCACAAAAGGCACGCAGGCAAGAGAGCTGCGTACGCGACAAGTCACGCACGCAGGAGAGCTGCGTACGCACAAAAGGCACGCACGCAGGAGAGCTGCGTACACAAAAAAAGGCACGTACGCAGGAGAGCTGCGTACGCGAAAAGTCACGCACGCAGGAGAGCTGCGTACGCGTAAAAAAACACGCACGCAGGAGAGCTGCGTAAGCGAAAAGTCACGCACGCAGGAGAGCTGCGTACGCATAAAAAAACGCACGTAGGAGAGCTGCGTACGCGAAAAGTCACGTACGCAGGAGAGCGGCGTACGCGTAAAAATACGCACGCAGGAGAGCTGCGTACGCGAAAAGTCACGCACGCAGGAGAGCGGCGTATGCGTAAAAACACGCACGCAGGGGAAAGGATCTTCTTCTCCATGGCTGAGAAGAAGCTCCCATGGCTCCAAAACTTTAAGACATCACAACTTGGCCATCCGAACTCCAAATCCGGATTTCTAAAGTTCCAACCAGGGTGGAATAGAATTCTCTTCCACATGGAAACATCAAAACCCATAAAAATCCAACCTAAATAGATCAAAATCATGCAAAACCGAAAATAGGGAAAAATTAGATCTAGAACAATAGAGACTCCAAACCACAAAATACCAAGTTCTAATGTTGATCACCATGTCCTAATCTATCAAATGGACAAGTAAAATAGGGTTCTCATGTGGTGGCAAGGTGCACTTGCCTAAGGGTTGGTGTTGTGTAGAGGAAGGAGAAGAGTGTTGTGTAGAGGAAGGAGAAGAAGAAATTAATGGAGGTTTATGAGAAGAGAGAAAAAGTTGGTGGAGTTTTAAAGAGGGTGGGATGTGGTGTGTTGAGGGTGGAGCATAGGCTAAGGTGTTCCAATACATAATAAACCAAACCAAACCAAACCATCCCAATTAAAATCGAGCCATGTCAAAACCCGAAATACGAAAAACATCAAAATTCCACAAGTTAAGAAAAAATAAAAATATATGCCAAAATCTAGATACGAGTATAAATACGAAATACGGGAAATACGAGAAATGAGGGTGACAATACTCATTATGCATATTGTACTCTTATTATCACATGAGCTTCATGGAGACTATTGTACAAGGTAGCGTAACTGGATTGGATCCTTGTGTATTGATTGGGGAGGGTGAGTAGGAATGGTTATGTAATCAAATCCCATGGTACAACTATTGTGCGCTTCCATTGTACACTCACGTTATGATGGATTTGACTTATTGTTATTGTGCAACCTAAACCGTTTACATAACCATATTGTGCTCTAAATCACTAGTATTGCAGTTTTACTTATCCTATATATATTTCAGTTATAAATTCTCTCTTATTTTCATATACATCTTCTTACAGTTCATGTATCTTACTCTTTTGCATGCTTATATTTCCTAACATGTTATGAACTGCGTGAGATGTATTGTGCTCGCTCCTGTCCTGACTGGACCTGTTGAAAATATTACAGATGATGATGATGACTGTCCTACCTTCTATGGGGCACAAGAGGGTGACCTTCAGGAGCCCGAGGAGCATCTAGCTCAGTAGAGGGTGCCCAGCCTAGTCTAGTCTAGTCTAATCTAGTCTAGTCTAGTATTTACAGCTTTCGGTTTGTATCAGATTGTTCCGATTGTTAGTTGAGATTTAGTTATATTTCAGGACTTGTATTTATTTGTGTTGGACATCTACTTTGTGTAGTGTGATAACTCTATTTATATTTCAGTTCCTTTCTTTTATCTGATTCTATATCGTGCTCTATCTTTCCTAGACTTGTGATTGAGATATAGAGTTGAGATGTTATATTATACCTCCGTGCGGAGATGATATATTTATATCATATTGTTGTTAGATGTTAGATGTTATAGACGAACTATACAGCGTTCTACCACCGACACTGCGGCGTAGGCTGGACGTACCCACGTTCTCGTACCCTTCCTCAGGGTGCGGGTCGTGATACCAGATATCAAGAACATTTTGACTGAGCGTTTGGGACGCCTTACTGCTTTATCTTACATGTTCTCTATTTCTGTTTCTTGTTTGAATGATTGAGACAATAATATGAAGTGACCATAGTAAGACTTTCATGTAGTATGCACCCCCTCGTCTTTTAGACAGCATTGATCATATTATACGGTATTCATCTACCCGTAATACGTAGCTGGCTGAGTCATTCCCCCGCTCTCCAGTATTCTGGTTCTGGGGCGTGGCAGATCCTAGCCATGTACTGGACCATTCTGAGATTGAGGTGGGACCTACTCTCAGTTATCCAGAGCATCCTGTTGAGATTCTGGACCGACGGGAGAAGGTGTTGCAAAACCAGTCGATACCCTTAGTTCGCGTAGCTTGGAAGCATCACTCTCCAGGAGAGTCCACCTGGGAGAGAGAGGATGAGATGCGCGAACGTTACCCCTATCTTTCCCAGTCTTGAGGTATAATTTTGTTCTTTCTTAATCATGCATTTTGTCTTTAATTTCGAGGATGAAATTTTTTTAAGGGGGGTAGATTTGTAGCATCCACTTTTTCATAGAAGGGTATTTCGGTCATTTTAGCCATTTTGACCTTTATGTGATTTCCTGAATATGTTGACTCTTGTTTGTGCTAGCAACTGGTTTAACCTTAGTGGACTTGTATAGGGGCCTAACCATGCATTAGAATTGTTATTTTCATTTTTAGAATTTATTATGTACATTAGATTATTTTTAAGGCTTTCATTTATTTATTTAGCCTTTTGCATGTAGGCCTTTGAGCTTTTTGACTTGGGCCTATTTCTAATTGAGTAGGAGATGGCCCAAGTGAAACCCTAATCCCTAGACACCCCCTTGGCTGCCCAACACAGTAGCACCCCCTCCTCTTTTCATTATTTGTGAAAATTGTGAGCCTCCACCAAGAAACCCTAAAAGATCCATCTCTCCAAAATACCTATTTCCTTCATCCGGAGTCTGTTTCTTTCCAAACGAACTCCGTTGTGCTCGTCGAGGAGAGGAGGATCTGCTGGAGCATTTCCGGAGTGGAGACGAAGGTTTTTGCTGGATGGAAATCGGCCGATACGACAACCGAGGAGCCCCGATCATTGAGTTTTGATACTCAATAGGTAAAACCCTAATCTACCATTGCAAATCTGGATTTTACTTCATTTTTGCATCCAAATAGGTGCCCTAGTCTTGCCTACAAAATTTGGTGGGATTTCGACTCCGTTTGATGGAGGTATCGAGCCCGTGTCGGTCCCTTACGGCACGTGTTCGACGAAATGCCGCTTAGGATAGAAAGTTGTTGTTTTTCATTTCTGTCTTCATAGATGTTTAGATAATATGATTTTGATAAACTTTCGTGAAGACGGTTTTGGGTTTGACATCGTTTCAGCGGCGTTTCGGGCAACGGACGCACGTGCACGGATCCCGTGCACGAGGCCGTGCGTTCCCTGCTGTCCGCGTGTGATTGCGCTATGCACAGAGCGTATTTTTGTGTGAAAATTTGTGAGCATGTGGGGGCAACCTCTTCCCTCATGCTCGTAAAATTTTACGACTCTTCGTTGAGCGAGCGCGGAGATATCGTGCGTGCACCGCTCAGCCACTATGCATTCAGCCTGTCGTTTTTGTCGCGGAGACGGACTTCGTGCGCGCACACGACGCAGCAAAGACCCATTCCAGGACCCGGAACATGTTGACCTAGACCTAGATGACCCGTAGGACGAACCCCGAGTCGCGGCATGGCCCGACGAGGGAGCAGCGAGGCCGGCACCACGCGCACGAGGGCGCGCGGGTGCGGGGACTGCGTGCGCCGCTTTGGCGCATCGTGTCACCGTGTCATCATGTCCTAGACCTACCCCAGGACCCCCCCAGCTATGTGCACAAGCACGTGGCGTTTCGTTGCGTGTGCGACGCTCAAACGAGCGAGAACGCACGCATACCACGCAGTATCGGGAAATTCTGATACGCGTTCTGTGGACACGACACGGACACGATTTAGAACCCGAGAGTATACGAACGCATCACGTGGGTCGAGGCCAACGTGTATGCCAAGTTTCGCGGGTTCGTTTGGTGTATTTTGGATTTTGGGTCGTTGTGTGAATTGGGTTGTTTTTCTTTAGTTTTCAATCTTTGAATTAATATGATATTCTGAATTTTTTTTCAGCTTCTTAGCTTCTAAATCTGAGTTTACAGGACTTATATGAGATTTCAGATTCGTGGGAACCAACATTTGGCTTTGTTTCATAATTTTCCATCATTTATGAATATATGTGTTTCTATATAGCTTTATGCATATTTTTAACTATATATATATATATATATATATATATATATATATATATATATATATATATATATATATATATATATATATATATATATATAATTCCGTTGAAACCCATTCCTAATGTATATATGTCGCGAATGGGTCGAGGGAGATATATTTCCAGATTTTATACTCTTTATTTATCTCGCATCATTGCGTATCTTTCCATTTAAACGTTTTTGTGTATATATATATATATATATATATATATATATATATATATATATATATATATATATATATATATATATATATATATATATATAGTTTCTTACTTTGTATATATGTATATAAATAGTATATTATTTTGAGTAATTCTATGGTTGCGTTTTACTGTTTTTAATATCAGATTTTACCCTATTTCAGTAAGCACCAGTACATACACACGCACACATCACTTTTTGTTAGATTTGGGTTTTGTTTGTATTGGTATATACACATGTGTGTATATACCTATATGTATATATATATATATATATATTTATGCTTGTTAATTCTCTTAGATTAGATTGTAGTTGTGTATATGACTATAGGAGCCCTAGGACAGATTTGGTTTGTCATTTCGAGCTTAGTTTAGTCGAATTGGCCGACAAGTTGACCAAATTGACAAAAGTCAACTTTGAGTCAAACTTGATCCAATTCAACTCAAACGAACTCCAAATGACCTAGAATTTTGTGTATGACCTAGAAATTAGTAGACGGACTAGTTGACCCAGGTTTGACCAGGTTTGACCAGCGTTGACTAGGTTTGACCAGAGTTGACCGAGGGTTGACTTTGACCAAAATGGACCTAGAAGCATGTAGTCTTACATTGTAGCTATTTTTCTTGATATTGTAGACTTGGTTGTGACATATGTGTATTTTAAATAGGTTTACATTGCCCCAGTTTAGTTACACCTCATCATCAGCAGTTCGATTTGCCAGGCGAGTACATTCTCTGATCTTTTCATACTTCTTTGGATATGTTCTCTTGTTATAGACTAGTATACTTGATGCTGACACGATGTTCACACGGATTAGTACCCTCTGGATCTTTTCATGCGATGTTATCCTCTCGGATACATCGAGTATGTCATGTTCATGTACTTTATCATGGCCATCATGTACTCCATGTATTCATATTTATCCATGTGCACTCATATGTTATTCATGTACACTCATGACCATATGAGCTCCATGTATACAGTAGTTGTTATCCATGTGCAATAACATAACATGCATTGATCCTTGTGTATTGATTGGGGGCAGGAAGAGTGTAGTTGGTTATGTGATCATTATTCCCAGTAGGTATCCATGTGCACTCTATAGCTGTATCCATGTGCAACCCAAGCTGTTTACATAACCAATTCATGCTCTGATTCACGTAGAAGGTTATATTTTTCTATTATCATATTATATCTCATTTTATAGTCTCTCTCTCTTGTTGATTTCCTTTACAGCGATTCATGTATAGTTTTCTATAGCTTGCTTTATATGTCTATTCCTGCTATGAACTGTTGTGAGAGAGTACTACCCTACTTATTATGGCATTGGCTTAGATGACACTGGCGACGTGGACCCTCAGGAGGATCCCACAGACGCTGAGGACTTGCCTATAGTCTAGCTGAGACTTAGTACTTTATTTGTATTTCTATTTGAGACTTTATGAGTTGTACTTGAGATTTATTCTGGTGATTTACACCTAGACTTTTTATCTGTGACTCTCTTGAGATTCATTCTTCTATTCCATCTTAGTATTGTGATTGAGTTACTTATTATTCCACTCTCCATTTGGAGTTTATTTTAGACTGTGTTAGATACTGTGACTCAGGACAGCGTTCTACCATCGACACTGCGACGTAGGCTGGGCGTTCGTCACTTCTCGTGCCCTTGCACTGGGTGTGGGTCGTAACACGTTTTTAGTGGTGGCCCATGCAGGTCACAATCACAACTAGTGTGATTCGTAGTGGTACTCGAACTAGAGTATCATTACAGCCTACTGCAATAGGATATAGGATAAGTTAAGGTACTCAATCACATTAGGAAAATTCTTATCAATTCTTGCTGTTAATTGTCTCCCTTTGAAAACAACTGTCCTTCTTTGATAAATTTGCTTCTTTTTCAATAATTGATTCCTTGTTTGATCTATCTTCAGGATGGTGGAGACACGATCGCAGCGCTCTGGTCTCAGGGATACCGCTGAGAGGTCGGCTACTTCTGTTAATGATGGCTAAGGCAAAAAGGGCATTGCGGGTTGACAGAAGGAATCCTTTTGTTGATGATGGTCATCAAAGGGAGTGCACTGCAGACTAGGCGCCATATGAAAACTTTAATCCTCGGTGAGATATTATGTATTTTCCAGAGGTTTCTCCAATTATTCTTGTCATATAGGCTGCCAGACGAAGATGGCTTCTGCCGCCGAATAGGTTCATATAACGACTTCACAGAGAACTCCCCATTCTTGGAGCTAGTCCATAGGAGTGAGTCCATCCCATCTTCATCTTGTAGTGAGATTCTAGCAATGGCTTGGCACTCCATAGGCGAGAAGAGCGACGAAATGAGGTCCGATTTCCACGTCCTATTAATTGGGTCCATGAGCTCTCTAACCATAGTATTGATTTAAATTATCCTAGAAAATTTTCAACTCTAGTATCAAACTATCAATTAATATTTGGTCCCACATTATTAAAGTAATTATTTTATTTGTTGTCACGTAGGATAGATATGGAGAACCATTGGAGTTTTTTTTTTTAGAAACTCTGTCCCAATTTTAGAAATTTACATTGGAGATGGCTTCAATTGGTGCAAGATTTGTGTACTCTGCCTCTGTTGAACTACGAGCCACTGTGGCTTGGATTTGGGCGCTCCAAGAAATGACGCTTGTGTCGAGATAGACACAATAACGTCTTTTAGATCGACCATTCGATACCGAACCAGGTCAGCCGGCATGGCAATATGCATGAAGTTGTAGGGTGCCCTTGGCGTAGGTGGTACCCTTGGCGTAGGGTAAAATTCTTTTGATGGCTTGCAGACAGGAGCGGAGCCAGAATTAAAATTACGGAGGGGCCATGCTACTACGTATAAAAATTCTTAAAGTTGACATGTTAATCTCAAACATGCGACCTCTAAATTAAAAATCCAAAACATTACCATTTGAGCTAGCTTATTCATAAAACATTAAAGGGTCAAACTAATATATATTATACACTTGTAAAAAAAGTTCTATATAATACTCAATAATTTTTAAAAAAATTAGGAGGGCCGTGGCCCTCTTTGGACTGTATGTAGATCCGCCCATGCTTGCAGATGTGGCTTACGAGGGTTGTGGAGACATTGGCATCATACTTGTTCACGGCAAATATCTATAGTCGAGATTGTCATGTTTTATTTTGTTGAATCAATAAACGTCACTGGACGGATTATCGTACAAATCTAATTTCCGTTTGTACCTGTTAAACATATATATATATATATATTTATAGAATTTGCAGCAGATAAAGATTGGAATAATGTTTTTATCGAGAACTTTTGTAGCAAAAAATAAGGTAGACATACGGGTCTAGGATCCGCGGTTCCAACACGAATCGAACCGTAAAACACCCAAACAAGTCCGAAATTTTAAAACTGAAACGGGACGGGTCCTGTGATATGAACGGTTCGGGGCGGATCATACTTTGAAAACACACAGGGGCCCGGCCCGTTTTTAAGGGTAGTATAGTAAATTTCTAAGTATTTGTGTCCGTCTTTACTGAATTTATAGGTTCATAGACTTCTACCTAATTAGAGCATCCATAGTGGAGATACTCCAAACACGCATTCCAAATTATTAGAAATTGTATAAATTATTACTTTTGGAATGTCTTCTTGATATTGGTACACAGTGGTACACTCCAAATTAACATCTTACATCTGTTTTTTTTCTTTCATGTTTGGTAAGATTTTACATCCCTATTTTCTTATTTATTTTTCATCCACGTTTGGTAAAATTGTTTAATATTGGTGGGCCCAGAAATTAATGTAGTGGAGCTAGCACACGCTCCAAATCTGGAGTGTCTCTTAACTTTCTAGCAATTTTCACGTATGGACAAATATCAACTGTAGTGTTCAAGTGCTACAAAATTTGGCTAAAGTCAAAATGTAGCACTTGAAGTCTCTCTCACTGTGGATGCTCTCAGTACATGTTCTATGAACTATGCCTGCTAAGCACAATACCAATTTCATACACCATTACAAAAAAAATTATATGATTAAACTATTCGAGCTCAAACATATATTCTGACCATTTTCTGACATTTTTAATATCAGAAAGAAATATTAATAAAAAATAAAGAAAATTATATCCAAGCGAGGCCTCATTGTTGACGGGAAACCAAAGTAGAAGGGTGTGTTAAGTTTTATGTTTGGTTATATATTAGAGTTTTTTCTAAGGGCACCACACATTTTACTTCACTACCAAATTATAGTACTTTAGCGACGGCCATTTAGCGACGGAAATTTTCTGTCGCTATTACCGTCGGATCACCGACGGATTTGTGACGGACTACCGACGGAAAGCAGTGGACAATTTTTTTTATTTTTTTATGTCCATATCCGTCGCTACGCCGTCGATAGGTCGTCGGCCAAGTAGCGACGGTTTTATATCCGTCGCTAGAACGTCGCATATTTTGGCGGCAAAAGCCTAAAATATTGGCGCGAGATTTGACTGACGACTTAGCGACGGAATAATCCGTCGCTACTCTAGCGCGAGATTTACTGACTACTTAGCGACGAAATAATTCGTCGCTACTCCGTCGCTAAATTTACGTTCCAGACTTAAATTGAAACGACGGGGGGAACTTTTTCATTCCCCCCAAATTTCACTCTCTCCTCTCTCTCTCTCTCTCTCTCCCGCGGTGATCGATCGGCGACCCCCTCTCCTCTCTCTCCCGCGGCGGTGATCGGCGACCCCCTCTCCTCTCTCTCTTCCAAAGGTAATCCCCTCTCCCTCTCCCTCTCTCTCTCTCTCTCTCTCTCTCTCTCTCTCTTTCTCTCTCTCTCTCTCTCTCTCGCGCGCGCGGTGGTCGTGGGTGCAGCGGGCCGGGGGCGTCGGGGGCTGTGGGGGCGGCATCGACTGCGGGGGGGCGGCGGGTGGCGGCGGTGGCGGGGGGTGTGGAGGGGGTGGTGGGAGGGGGCGGGAAGCGTTGGAGGGATGGGGGTGCGCGAGGGCTGGCCGCGGGGGTGCGGGGGGTTGCGGAGGGGGGCTGGCCGTGCGCGGGGGGCGGGGGACGGGGGGTGTGGAGGGGGCGGTGGGATCGAGGGGGCGGGCAGCGTTGGGGGGGGACGATGGGGGCGGGGGCTGGCCGCGGGGTGCGGGGGGGAGGGTATGTGTGGAGAGGGGCTGGCCGCGGAGGGCGGAGGGTATGGAGGGGCGGCGATGGGAGGGGGCGGGGGGTGTGGAGGGGGCGGTGGGAGGGGGCGGGCAGCTGCCTCCGTCACTGCCTCTCTCCTGGCTAGCGACGTCATTTAGCGACGGCGACCAATAACGTCGCTATTTATTGAAAATAGCGACGTCATAAAAATAACGTTGCAAAACGTCGCTGGCTAGCGACGTTCTGCGACAGGCATAAATATTCGTCGCTGATGAGCGACGAATAGCGACGTATTATTAAATCACGTCGCCATGTGGGAAACTTCCTATTTGGACACATCAAGTGTTTGATTTATTGTTGGAATGAATATTTTGTATATTTATTCTCAGATTTTAGATGTGTTCTTGAGAGTATCTCATGGTATCATATTGCCTATATATATATACCATTGCAGCAGCAGCAATGCAGCAGCTGCAGCAGAAGCATGCAGCAGCAGCAGCAGTTAAATGCAGCAGCAGCAGCAGTTAAATACAGCAGGGAGGGAGGGGGCCGGGCATTGTTGGGGTGCATCCATATTGCACCTGCCCAGCTCATCATCCCTTATGTGCAGTCAGATGATACCCCTACTACTATTTTGTCCTGCATACTATAGTTATATGTTCAGTCACAGTTTATAACTAGTGTTCTTTCCATAGCAGTAGCAGACCCATTCGTTTGAGTATCAGTCCAATATTGGTCCTATATCACTTGGGTATGTGATAGACCTTAGACTTCATCTTTTCCTTTTTAAATGAATTGTCTACACAAATAAGTACTTATCAAAAATCTGTTGTTTTCTGTGTATGGAGTGTTTTGTTGGCATGGGATGATGGCTTTTGAATTACATTGGACTAAAAACTGAGAATTAGTACACTGTTTGTGTTTACTGATTTAAGGAGCGGCACGTCGTTTGAAGAAAACAGTGAATGCTGAGGTGGCTCCTCCTACAGTTGAGGAGGAAGTGGCACCGGTTGCTAGTGAGACCGGGAGTTCTAGTCATCCAGCACCGGTAGCTAGTAATGCCGAGAGTGCTTTTGATGCAGTCCTGGCAAGGGACGACGCCTCTCCTCGCACCAAAAATCTCGCTTTTCGGAGGTGGTTGCGTGAAAGTATCACTCGGCGTTTGCGTGAGCAGCGTGGCAAGCATTAGCTATTAGTACTTATTTGTATTGGACTATTTTTATTGGGTTGTTTTTGTTTTAGACTATTTGTAGTGGACTACATATATGAATTAGAACTGTGTCAATCTCTGGATTATATTGGACTACGACACCGCGGTAACATAGTTCCTGCAGCCATTCGACTGGCGAGGCAGAAACTATGTATCCGTAGATAAAGTGGACTGTCCTCCGACCCTCATCCCTCGGCAATGATGATACGACAACCAACCGGAGAGGATACTCCGAGAGATCCATCTGGGAGGGACGTATAATCTGAGAGATCACCTTTACAAGAATTATATCAGTAGTAGGATTGAGTGCTGGAGGAGATGTTATCAGAGTATACGTCCTACTCAGATGGGTCTCTCACCGTTACTATTTTTTTTCTGACAGCATGGTGGATGTGCTCCGTCCACAGATTCTGGCTTCGAGCCAAAACTTTGTTCCGGAGCTCAAGTGGACATCTTTGGTGTATAGCTCGAGGGAAAGGTTCCTGACAGCATGGTGGTCTCCTCTGTCAAAGTATCCGTGCTCATCCCACATGGGTTGTGGGACGAGCACGGATACTTTGACAAACGAGACTACCATGCTGTCAGGAACCTTTCGCTCGAGCTATACACCAAAGATGTCCACTTGAGCTCCGGAACAAAGTTTTGGCTCGGAGCCAGAATCTGTGGACGGAGCACATCCACCATGCTGTCAGAAAAAAATAGTAACGGTGAGAGACCCGTCTGAGTAGGACGTATACTCTGATAATATCCCCTCCAGCACTCAATCCTACTACTGATATAATTCTTGTAAAGGTGATCTCTCAGATTATACGTCCCTCCCAGATGGATCTGTCGGAGTATCCTCTCCGGTTGGTTTGTGTTCTGAGCCATCCGTTCTCACAGAGGGTCCTTTTTTGGATTCTATATTTTGTATTTTGGTTTCTGTATTTTGGTTTCTATATTTTGTATTTTGGTTTCTGTATTTTGTTACATTCTTCAGATACTAGATACGATAAGAACATATACATTCTTTTACATTCTGTTACATATACTTACCAGATAACACCCATGATGGGTGACCAGGACATAGTCCCTGCAGCCATTCGACTGGCGAGGCAGAAACTATGTATCCGTAGATAAAGTGGACTGTCCTCCGACCCTCATCCCTCGGCAATGATGATACGACAACCAACCGAAGAGGATACTCCGAGAGATCCATCTGGGTAGGACGTATACTCTGAGAGATCACCCTTACAGAAATGATATCAGTAGTGGGATCGAATGTTGGAGAAGATATTATCACAGTATACGTCCTCTCCTCCACGATGGCTCTAGACCCATCTGCTCGTCCCTGCTTCCATTCTTTTTATTTGACTCTCTCAGCCACACATGATATCCAGCTCAAGTGTAGAGTAGGCAGAAAAGAAGGGGACAGGAATAGGAGGGGGAAGCAGCACAGCTGGCGGCATGACCCGGAGGAAGTACAGAGGTTTTCTTCAACATACGTAGGAGAACTATAAGGATTTAACTTTTCACAATATGTCATCTTGTCAAAGACCCTTAATGTGACAACCATGTTACCGCGGTGTCGGAATATTAACATGTCATAATTTTTTAAGCCGTGTGTTTTGACATAATCATCCCAACTCTTTCCTCCTGTGTCGTAATCTCGTATTATTACATAGAACTGAAATCCGGTTGGGAGGATTATGTCAAAACACACGGCTTATAAAATTATGATATGTTAGTCTTCCGACACCGCGGTAACATGGTTGTCACATTTAGGGTCTTTGACAAGATGATATGTTGTGTTTACATATATCCTTATAGTTCTCCTACGTATGTTGAAGAAAACCTCTGTACTTTCTCCGGGTCATGCCGCCGGCTGTACTGCTTCCCCCTCCTATTCCTGTCCCCTTCTTTTTCGCCTACTCTACACTTGTGCTGGATATCATGTGTGGCTGAGAGAGTCAAATAAGAAGAATGGAAGCAGGGACGAGCAGATGGGTCTAGAGCCATCGTAGAGGAGAGGACGTATACTGTGATAATATCTTCTCCAACATTCGATCCCACTACTGATATCATTTCTGTAAGGGTGATCTCTCAGAGTATACGTCCTACTCAGATGTATCTCTTGGAGTATCCTCTCCGGTTTGGTTGTCTTCTGAGCCATCCGTTCTCACACTTAAAATACAGGGATTGGATTCTGTGTTTCGTATTTTCGGCGAACCCAGGGATTGGATTCTGTATTTTGTTTTTTGGTTTCTGTATTTTGTTTCCAGCTCCATTTGCATTAATCTACGGTACGACATGGTGATCAGGACATATATAGTTCCTGCAGCCATTCGACTGGCGAGGCAGAAACTATGTAGCCGTAGATAAGTTGACTGTCCTCCGACCCTCATCCCTCGGCAATGATGATACGACAACCTATCACTATATCTTATATAGTAGTAGATGATGTCTTAGTATTACATTATGTGAGTTCATCTTGATTCTGTTACGTTCTTCAGATACTAGATACGATAAGATCATATACTATACCATATGTACAGAACATAGATGATTCACACTAATGTATGCTAGAATGAATTTTGGGTTGTGTATTCTGAGCCATCCGTTCTCACACTTGAAGATAAATTTTCAGTATAACGACGGATATTAGGTTACTCTTAGTATAATTGATGTCTATTCTTGGATAATTGGTGTGCATTAAATTCGTACGTGCATATTTCGTCTATGTGATTTTTGGATATATACCTACGCTGGGTTATAAGCGATGATCTGATATACAAAGGAGGTGCTGCCGAAATTTTTGTAGACATTTGGATACATTGTATGTTCGGATATTTTTTTTATGTTTGGATAATTTAATGTTGGATATTGGATATATTGTGTTGGTAATATTTTGTTGGATATTGGTGTCGGATATGGATATTTTGCATATGGATATATGGTGTTGGATATTGGATACGTTGGATATTCGTGTTGGATATGGATATATGGTATTGTATATGGATATTTTGCATGTTTGATATTGGCGACGTAATATCCGTCGCTACCTGGAGTATTTTACATTGAGCGACGGTTTAGCGACGGAATGTCCGTCGACCTGGTTCTGTTTGATGTCCATAAATTTTGCAGTTAGCGACGGATGTTTTGTCGCTAATACGACGCTAATCCATCGTACACCTCGGCAGATTAGCGACGGCATAACGACGACCTGCCGTATGGGAAAATCTCTGATACGCTTTTACCGACAAATTTACGACGGATTAGCGACGGATATTGCGTATCAGAATATCACTGATACGGTTTTGTCGACTCTTTAGCGACGGATTTTTCCGTCGCTAACCCTATATCCTGATACATGTTTTGACGAAAGCTAGTCGGTAATCCGTCGCTATATATATTTAAATGCGCCGACGGTATTCCGTCGCTAAGTCGTCGCTGAGCGACGGAGTAGCGACGGATATGTTTTAGCGACGAGGTTATTCCCGACGGCTGTTTTACCAAAATATCCGTCGGTAATCCGTCGGTATTTATTTTTGGCGACGGACTACCGACGGATAAGGCCGTCGGTAAATCCATGTATTTTGGTAGTGCTTGGGGTTGTCCCAAAAATGTTCAAAAATATTACAAATTTGCCATCAATTTTTTTTACTTGGCGCTAGCCTAAAGAATGGTATAAATACCAACTTCATTTCATTTCCTCTCTTCCTCTTCCTCTACTCTTTCTCCCTTACTCTTTTCTTCTCCTCCACATTTCTAGGTCATAAAATTCTAAACCCTAGCCCAAATTTTTTTCCAAAATTTTCTAGAATAGCACATTGACATCAGTGAAGTAAATGAAGAGAAAATAGCCAATCACAATCCCAACAAAGATTTCAACTCCGAATCCAACAAAACCCAGCACAGAACTCAACAAACCCATCTCCTCCATTGCCGCCTCTCCAAGAATTAGAAGAAAATCACCACCACAACAACAAGAAAATAAAATACTAATTTTTCACCCAAAAAAAATAATTGTTATTTTGGGAAACTTAAAAGGAAGAAAAAAAAGAGAAGAGGGTCCAGTTTCATACAGGACTGCCAGTACCCTGGCAGTCCTAACTTAATGAAGGACTGTCAGACCCCTGACAGTCTTAACTTAATGTAGGACTGCCAGGGGGCTGGCAGTCCTGTATGAAACTATCTGTGAAGAGTTTCATCTAGGACTGCCAGATCCCTGGCAGCCCAACACTAATGAAGGACTGCCAGGGGTCTGGCAGTCTTAGATAGACAGAGAGTTTTATCTAGGAGTGCCAGACCCATGGCAGTCCTTCATTAGTGTTGGACTGCCTGGAATCTGGCAGTCTTAGATAGACAGAGAGTTTTATCTAGGACTGTCAGACCCATGACAGTCCTTCATTAGTGTTGGACTGACAGGAGTCTGACAGTCCTAGATGAAACTCTTTGTGAGATTGAAACTGAATAAACCGAGACTCAGCTTCTCGAACTTGTCCAGCCCGCTGGCGGAGTACGGGTTCAACTTGTTCCTCTTCTTCGTCTTCTTCTTCAGCTTCAGCTTGGACGACGGCTTCACGGATTCAGCTTTTGTCATTTGTACTGCAGGTAGGAAAGGTTTTTGTAAAAACCTCCTTGTGTCATTTGTACACCTGCCATTTATCTTTTCATGAATTGAACCCTGTAATTATTGATCTGCATAGTAACCTTTTCTTCTTTCATTTTGCAGTTAATGTGTTTGGCAGATCTTGAGTTTGACTATATCAATCCATATGATTCAGCTTCACGGATAATAGTGTGGTTTGTTTTTCTTCTTCAAGGATTGAATATGAAGTTTCGGCCAAGTATTCTCGAAGGACTGCGTGATTTTTGGATTGGACTGCCAATTCTTAGACCAAATATTAAAGAGGATTGCCAGACTTCCTGCAGTCCTCTTTCATTAGTGGACTGCAGAGAGTTTGGCAGTCCTACTTAACATTAGGACTGCCCCAACCATGGCAGTCCTAATGTTGTCAGCCAACGGCCACAACAACACATCTCTGGCTAGTCCTATTTTCTGCAAGGACTCGACCAGCTTCTGAGGAAGGCCGAGGTTCGCAACGGCGATGTCGTTCTCATCTTCATCTCCCGCCTCCTCCGCCTTGTCGTCGCCGTTCGTGTAGGAGTCGTACTCCTCGTCCCCGTCGTCTCTCCGGACCGAGGTCTTATCGAGGCGGCTAAGGACCGTGAAGGCCTCCTCTCTCATCACCGAATTCGGCGGAGACGAGGAGTACAAGGGAGAGGGAGGAGGAGGAGGTGGAGAAGAGAGTGGGGTTTTAGGGCTTGAGGAGCTTTTGGTAGAGAGAGAAGGAAAAAGAAGAAATGAAGTGAAATGAAGGGTTTGGGGGGTTGGGCTGCCCCCTAGCAAAATTTGGGTGCCCCTAGCAAATTCTTCACCTTCTTGGGCTGCCCCCAAGTAAGGGTTGCCTCCTAGCAATAATGGTGGTGCCCGTAGAAAAAACCTATATTATTAATAATAATATTGTACATATAAGTCAGGATGGCCGAGTGGTCTAAGGCGCCAGACTCAAGTTCTGGTCTTCGAGAGAGGGCGTGGGTTCAAATCCCACTTCTGACATTTAATTCTTTTTTTTTAAAAGCATTTAAAGGTTTACTAATATTAACAATTTTTGCATAATGTACATCAACAAATTCAATTTAAAACAAAAACGGATAGTACAGGAGGATTCAAAACAAAAACAGAGTATAGGAGGGTCACCCAATTACAGTGCCGGCCATGAGATTCAGCCCTATTTAGAAAGAGCAATGCTACAGTTACAACCAAACATTTACAACCTTTTTACAACTACTCACCTATTTTCTGACATGTGGGCCAGGTGGTGGTCTGGCCCACATGTCAGCAAATGGGTGTAAGTTGTAAGAAAGTTATAAAAGTTTGGTTGTAAACCAAACATTTCCCATTTAGAAATTGAATATAAGTCCTATTTATGTAAAAAAAAAAAATCGTTGTCATATATTAATGTTTTCTTAAAAGATGACCAATGTTTATAAGTAAAAATTAAAAAAAAAATATATCGTTTGACTTTCATGTACTCAGAATAATCGTATTGATACTATAACATCGAAATATTTGAAAACTATTGCTCAAATCTACAAACTCTACATACCTACCACTCAAATCTACAAAATCTATGTAAATTCATTTGCAGAAGAAACTTGTTAGCAAAGAGAAGATGAAGCATGTTAATCAAAATGTTCAATATACATACTAAGATTTTTTTTTTTTTTTTTGGATTCGAATGCATTTTGGTTTGAATTATCTTTTACTTTTTAAAAACTCGTGTTTTACTTAATTATGTTTAAAAATATACCAAGTTATTTTTTCCAATTAAGTTCCAACCTTATATTATTTTCCGCAAATGCTACAGGTTTCTGGCACGTAACAAATTCAAATAATGTGTCTCGAAAAATATATATCTAAAACCACATTTATCCCCAAAAAATAATCTAAAACCACATTTAATAAAATAGAGATGTAAGCGATTGAACCTTGTAATCTCCAACATAAAAAAACGGATATTTTGCCAATTTAGCTACATTACTAAATTGTCAAATTTAATTATGCATTAAAAATACTATAACAACGAACTTCCAAAACTAAATGTCCTCTCTATTAGAGGGTCATGTTCGGTTGCTCCAGAAGAACATGCTCAGAGCCTTGCCTGTCCAATTATTTGTTGCCACCGACTATTAAGACTGGCTGTATTTGCATTTGGTGTTATCGACCGATTATCATTGGAACAAAGATTTCTCAGATAATGCATCTCAATATCATTACCTGACTCTTAGAAGTATTTTAAATGTAGCTGACACTACACAAATAGAGTTCAAGTTTAAAAATGTGTCAATGCCAACTTTATTGAAACTTAATGGAATGCATTTGAGGTGACACAGTTATTAGATGTTTTAACAACAAATGTAGGTGACACAGTTATTAGATGTTTTAAATGTAGCTGACACTACACAAATATATTCATATAACGTCTTCACGGAGAACTCTCCATTCTTGGAGCTAGTCCATAGGAGTGAGTCCGTCCCATCTTCATCTTGTAGCGAGATTCTAGCAATGGCTTGGCACTCCATAGGCGAGAAGAGCGATGAAATGAGGTCCGATTTCCACGTCCTATTAATTGGGTCCATGAGCTCTCTAACCATAGTATTGATTTAAATTATCCTAGAAAATTTTCAACTCTAGTACCAAATACCAATTAATATTAGGTCCCACATTATTAAAGTAATTATTTTATATGTTGTCACGTACGATAGATATAGAGAACCATTGGAGTGTCGTTGTTTTTTTTTTTTTTTTTTTTTTTTTTTTTTTTTTTTTTTTTTTTTTTTTTTTTTGTTGTTGTTGTTGTTGTTGTTGTTGTTGTTGTTGAAACTCTATCCCAATTTTAGAAATTTACATTGGAGATGGCTTCAATTGGTGCAAGGTTTTTGTACTCTGCCTCTGTTGAACTACGAGCCACTGTGGCTTGGATTTGGGCGCTCTAAGAAATGACGCTTGTGTCGAGATAGACACAATAACGTCTTTTAGATCGACCATTCGATACCGAACCAGGTCAGTCGGCATGGAAATATGCATGAAGTTGTAGGGTGTCCTTGGCGTAGGTGGTGCCCTTGGCGTAGGGTAAAATTCTTTTGATGGCTTGCAGATGTGGCTTACGAGGGTTGTGGAGACATTGGCATCATACTTGTTCATGGCAAATATCTATAGTCGAGACTTGTCATGTTTTATTTTGTTGAATCAATAATCGTCACTGTACGTATTATCATACAAATCTAATTTCCGTTTGTACCTGTTAAACATATATATATATATATATATATATATATATATATATATATATATATATATATATATATTTTTAGAATTTGCAGCAGATAAAGATTGGAATAATGTTTTTATCGAGAACTTTTGTAGCAAAAAATAGGGTAGACATACGGGTCTAGGATCCGCAGTTCCAACCCGAATCGAACCGTAAAACATCCAAACAAGTCGGAAATTTCAAAACTGAAACGGGACAGGTCCTGTGATATGAACGGTTCGGGACGGGTCATACTTTGAAAACACACAGGGGCCTGGCCCAGTCCGTTTTTAAGGGTAGTATAGTAAATTTCTAAGTATTTGTGTCCGTCTTTACTGAATTTATAGGTTCATAGACTTCTACCTAATTAGAGCATCCATAGTGGAGATACTCCAAACACGTATTCCAAATTATTAGAAATTGTATAAATTACTACTTTTGTAATGTCTTCTTGATATTGGCACACAGTGGTACACTCCAAATTAACATCTTACATTTGTTTTTTTTTTTTCTTTCATGTTTGGTAAGATTTTACGTCCCTATTTTCTTATTTATTTTTCATCCACGTTTGGTAAAATTGTTTAATATTGGTGGGCCCAGAAATTAATGTAGTGGAGCTAGCACACGCTCCAAATCTGGAGTGTCTCTTAACTTTCTAGCAATTTTCAAGTATGGACAAATATCAACTGTAGTGTTCAAGTGCTACAAATTTTGGCTAAAGTCAAAATGTAGCACTTGAAATCTCTCTCACTGTGGATTCTCTTAGTACATGTTCTATGAACTATGCCTGCTAAGCACAATACCAATTTCATACACTATTACATAAAAAATTATATGATTAAACTATTCGTGCTCAAACATATATTCTGACCATTTTCTGACATTTTTAATATCAAAAAAAATATTAATAAAAAATAATGAAAATTATATCCAAGCGAGGCCGCATTGTTGACGGGAAACCAAAGCAGAAGGGTGTGTTAAGTTTTATGTTTGGTTATATATTATTAATAATAATGTTGTACATATAAGTCAGGATGGCCGAGTGGTCTAAGGCGCCAGACTCAAGTTCTGGTCTTCGAGAGAGGGCGTGGGTTCAAATCCCACTTCTGACAAATTTTATTCTTATTTTTTAAAAGCATTTAAAGGTTTACTAATATTAACAATTTTCGCATAATGTACATCAACAAATTCAATTTAAAACAAAAGGTTTTTTCTATGGGCACTACCAAAATTGCTAGGGGCTAGCCCAAAATTTTTCAAGTTTATTACAAGTTTGCCATCCAAAAATTTTGCTAGGGGCTAGCCCAAGCACAACTATAAATACCAATTTTTATTTTCTCTCTCCTTCTTTTCTTTTCTCCCTCAACTATTTTCTTCCCTCCTTCTCTTCTCTTAGGTCAAAGAATTAAAACCCTAATTTTTTTCTTTTCTCCCTACATTTTTGGCAAATTGTTCTCTCCCTCAACTCTAAGTCATTGACTTCTCCAAATTTTTTGGCAACCAGGCAGTATCGAAAAAAAAAAAAGTAGAGAACAAGAAAGAAAAAACAAGAAGGGAAATCACTTTGGACACGAGCATAGATTGGTTTAGTAGATAGATCTCCAATGTAATAGTTCCACTGAAGGACTATTTTGCTGCTACTTCACTCTTGACATCTCCATTTTTCTCCGCTTCAGCACTCGCCAGGGATAGGACTGTCAGGGACCTGGCAGTCCTACACTTACGTAAGACTGCCAGGACCCTGGCAGTCCTAAATTAAACTTGATGTACAACAAATTTCATTTAGGACTGCCAGGGACCTGGCAGTCCTAAACTTAAGTAGGACTGTCAGGACCCTGACAGTCCTAAATGAAACTTGCTGACAGTCCTAAATTAAACTTGATGTACAACAAATTTTATTTAGGACTGCCAGGTCCCTGGCAGTCCTACCCCAAGACTGCACTTTACAGGTTTTTCACATCAGAACTGGTTCTACTGACAACTAATAAACGTGAGAACGATGCAGGCAAATGAAAAAGTAGAACATAAGGCAATTAGAATATACCCCTAGAGAGAGAGATTCATCCGAGGAACTTAGCTGGCGCCTATCATAGTCAATGTCATCCCCACCCTCTTCTCCATACCCCTTCTTCAACAAAGGTTCACCTTTTGCTTTGGGTGATCTGAAGTTCAACTTCCTCTTTTTCCATGGAAGAATGCTCCTTTTTGAAGTCTGCAACAAAGACTCTATTGGAACGGCTGATTTCATATCCTCCACATGGGAACATCCCACATCTGACCTCCGATGACTGTAATAGATCCAATCTTCAAACTCTCTATTTATTTTCATATCGCAATAAACTGAACCACCGACACAGTCAGGCCTCCGATGACTGTAATAGATACATTATGACTGCCAGGCCTGTGGCAGTCCTAATGTAAAGTAGGACTGCCACAGTCCCTGCAGTCCTCTTTCACAAGAGGACTGCAGGGACTGTGGCACTCCTACTTTACATTAGGACTGCCACAGGCCTGGCAGTCCTAATGTACTCAACCCGACTGTATCAGTCGAACGGCCAAAAACGAGATGCTCGTTAGGGTTAGGGTTTCAAAAAAAAATGTGGGTTTGTTGTGTTCGAAAATTTCTTTCATGAACCCTAAAGAGATTCTAAACCTAATTTATTAAAACTATTTAGAGAATTAAAATTATTCTAGGGTTTTGAATAGAATGTAGAGAATTCTTAAAGAAATTAGGGAAGAACGTTTCTAGATTCCGGTTGCTTCGACTTGCGTGTCATCTCTTCGAATCTAGGAATGTTGTTGAAGAAATCTTGGTGGAGGAATTGAGAGTGGAGTGGTGGAGGAGAAGAAAGTAGGATTTTGGGAGAGGGAAAGGAAGAGTTCTCTTTTTTCTTTTGGTGGAGAGAGAGTGTAAAATGGATTATGGGAAGGAATGAAGGGTTTGGGGGGGTTGGACTGCCCCTAGCAATTTTTGGGTGCCCCCTAGCAATTTCTCCACATTCATGGGCTGCCCCCTAGCAATTGATGTCCCCTAGCAATTTTGGTAGTGCCCATAGAAATTACCAAACAAAAACGGATAGTACAGGAGGATTCAAAACAAAAACAGAGTATAGGAGGGTCACCCAATTACAGAGCCGGCCCTGAGATTCAGCCCTATTTAGAAATTGAATATCAGTCCTATTTATGTAAAAAAAATCGTTGTCATATATTGATGTTTTCTTAAAAGATGACCAATGTTTATAAGTAAAAATTAAAAAGAAAATATCGTTTAACTTTCATGTACTCAGAATAATCGTATTGATACTATAACATCGAAATATTTGAAAACTATTACTCAAATCTACAAACTCTACATAGCTACTACTCAAATCTACAAAATCTACGTAAATTCATTTGCAGAAGAAACTTGTTAGCAAAGAGAAGATGAAGCATGTTAATCAAAATGTTCAATATACGTACTAAGATGGGTTTTTTTTTTTTTTTGGATTCGAATGCATTTTGGTTCGAATTATCTTTTACTTTTTAAAAACTCGTGTTTTACTTAATTATGTGTAAAAATATACCAAGTTATTTTTTCCAATTAAGTTCCAACCTTATATTATTTTCCGCAAATGCTACAGGTTTCTGGCATGTAACAAATTCAAATAATGTCTCGAAAAAAATAGATATAAAACCACATTTATCCCCAAAAAAAAATCTAAAACCAAATTTAATAAAATAGAGATGTAAGCGATTGAACCTTGTAATCTTCCACATAAAAAAAAGATATTTTGCCACTTTAGCTGCATACTAAATTGTCAAATTTAACTATGCATTATAAAAATACTATAACAACAAACTTTCAAAACTAAGTGTCCTCTCTATTAGAAGGCCATGTTCGGTTGCTCCAGAAGAACATGCTCAGAGCCTTGCCTGTCCAATTATTTGGTGCCACCGACTATTAAGACTGGCTGTATTTGCATTTGGTGTTATCGACTGATTGTAATTGGAACAAAGATTTCTCAGATAATGCATCTCAATATCATTACCTGACTCTTAGAGGTATTTTAAATGTAGCTGACACTACACAAATAGAGTTCAAGTTTAAAAATGTGTCAATGCCAACTGTATTGAAACTTAATGGAATGCATTTGAGGTGACACAGTTATTAGATGTTTTAACAACAAATGTTGACATTAAAGGAATAGAGTTCAGTTTAATGAAACAAAATCCTTACAAGAAACACATGATTGATATCAAAGATCTAAATGAGCTAAACTCGGTACTTATATGAAGAAGTATGTATTAAAAATGTAAGTTTTTTTCCTACAAAATGAGCATACACATAACACATGGGACATCACATAGTTTTGCGTGTTCAAACTAATTTGTGCAAGGTCATAAAATATGATCACTGTAAACAATTTTAACTGCAATGGACATCGGGAGGAGGTTTCTGTCTTGCCTATTTCTATGGATCTATTCTAGAAAAAACTTCTTCCAATAGTCCCAACTTCTATTCTAGCTGGTATTGATTTAAATTCTCATAGAAAATTTTCAACTCTAGTACCAATTAATATTAGGTTCCACATTATTAAAGTGATCATTACATTTGTTGCCACATAGGATAGATATGGAGAATCATTGGAGATTATTTTTTTTCGAGAAATTTTGACTTGTCCTCCGTTTTGTTTACAACACTTTACGGTGCACCTCACTGTTTTGTAATAATGTAAGACACCTTCTACTTTTGACGGAAACCGTTTAGAACTGATGGTAAACTCTTTTGACCTAAAACTTTTGACCAAAATATTCCTCCCATGTTGTCTCCTACCCCAAGACCACCCCCGCCCTCCGTCGCAGCAGCACCCGCCACCTGCTGCTGTCCCCACCTTCGCTGCTCCCCCCCCCCCCCCCCCCCCTCTGCCGTCGTATCTCCCCTCCCCCTCTCTTTCTCCCAAACCCTCCTCCCCGCCCCCGTCCCTGTCGTGCTCTCTCTCCTCCCCCTCTCTTTCTCTGCCCTCCCGTCCCCCACCGCTGTCCCCCACCACGCTGCTGCTCCTCCCGTAGCGCGCCACCCCGCTCCCCTCCTCTTCCTCCCCCCCCCCCCCCTCCCTCTTCGCTGTCTCCGGCAGCAGTAGCTAGCATCAACGGGGGCGGCCAGAGAAAGAGGGGGGAGCGGGGGCATGAGCGGCGGGAGGAGCAGCGCCGGGTGGGAGGGGAGGGGGAGGCGGGGAGGAGAGAGTTTTCGGGGTAGAAGACAACATATGAATATGTATTTTCGTCTTAAATTGTCCACGTGGAGGAGATTCTATTAGTCATGGACGAATTATGTTAAAAGTGGAAGACTTCTTACATTATTGCAAAACAGTGACATTCACCGTATAATGTGGTAAACAAAGTGGGAGACAATTCAAAAATTTTCTAATTTTTTGTTTGTGTAATTTCTTGGTAGAAACTCTATCCCAAATTTAGAAATTTACATTGGAGATGGCTTCAATTGGTGGAAGATTTTCGTACTCTGCCTCTGTTGAACTACGAGCCACTGTGGCTTTGATTTGGGCGCTCCAAGAAATGATGCTTGTGTCGAGATAGACACAATAACGTCTTTTAGATCGACCATTCGATACCTAACCAGGTCAGTCGGCATGGAAATATGCATGAAGTTGTAGGGTGCCCTTGGCGTAGGTGGTGCCCTTGGCGTAGGGTAAAATTCTTTTGATGGCTTGCAGATGTGGCTTACGAGAGTTGTGGAGACATTGGCATCATACTTGTTCACGGCAAATATATCTAGTCGAGACTGTCATGTTTTATTTTGTTGAATCAATAATCTGAACGTATTATCGTACAAATCTAATTTTTATTTGTACTTGTAAAACATATATTTTTTTTTATAGAATTTGCAGCAGACAAGTCGGATCTAGGACCTGCGGTTCCAACCCGAATCGAACATATATTTTTATTTGTAAAACTCTAATTTTTATTTGTACTTGTAAAACATATATTTTTATCTAGTCGAGAACTTTTATAACGAAAAATAGGGCTGGACATACGGGTCTAGGACCTGCGGTTCCAACCCGAATCGAACCGTAAAACACCCAAACAAGTCGGATCTGAAATTTCAAAACTGAAACGGGACGGGTCCTGTGATATAAACGGTTCGGGACGGACCATAATTTGATAACACACGGGGTCTTGGGCCGGCCCGTTTGTAAGGGTAGTATAGTAAATTTAAATTTTTGTATAGTTTTCTATAGGGGTAGACTCTCAGGTTTTTTTTTTTGAGTAAATTGATTTTTAATGTTTAATTACAGATGATTTTTTGTACAGTTTTGTTACTTTTGTATATGGATAGTTTTGTAACTTTTGTATATAATTTTTTTGTATATGCCAAATTTTAGACCCGTATGGACCCGCGGGTTGTTGCAGATTGGATCCGTTTCCAACGGGTCGGGTCAGGTTCGGTTCCAAAAAAAAAAAATGATCCGTCCCGTTAAAGCACGGGTCAGATTCGGATCTACAAATTTTGGATTCGGTCCGACCCGTGCCCAGCCCTAGCGAAAAATATAAAGTTCAAATATTTGAGTAAAAAATGTGAAATTTGATTTACAACGTACAAAAATATTTAAATAGGAATACAATCATTCCATACATTATATCTCATGTGTTCTGTAACGAAAACGTGGCACTACTGAGACCAAGATATATTAGTGACGAGATTGTATCACCAGAGTTGCCGGTTAGAATTATATACACTAGCATAATGGTGATGGAAGTCATTGTTCTGCACACGAATAGTGAATTATTATTCGAGGACAGAGTGAAACCCAAATCGAATAGAATCGAACTCAAGCTATGGGTCCGAGCCTCCTACTCTCTTTTCGGGGAGACCCGGGATTGAGCCCCCCTCTGCTCGACCAGCTGGATGGCAGTGGCCACGGGCTCAAGCGGATCTACGGACATCCCAAAAAAAAGAAAAAAAAAAAAAAAAAAAACTCAAGCTGTAATACGAGGCTCGAAGGCACTCTGGTCGTTGGGGATCTTGAAATCCATGTGGTGGTCTAATTAGGGGTGCAACTTGGACGGGCTAAACCCGAATCCGATCGGGTAAACCCGTTAATGGGTTGGGTTAGGGTTGAAGATACTCGGGTTCGGGCTCGGATTTGGGTTCAAATATTTGAACCCGATCATAAATTGGGTTGGGCTCGGGTTCATATGCTGGGTTACCCGAAATCCGACACTTATATATATATATATATATATATATATATATATATATATATATATATATATATAAAGTTTAAATTCTAAACTTCTTCACCCAAACTTTTCATTTCCTTATCCTAAATCTTATTTCAGTTTGTATTTTGTAATGATCAAGACTTGATTCATATTTAATTATGTGTTTAATATTACTTTTGTTTAAAATTATTTCAATTAGTATATTAGAGTCCGATAAAATCGATGGATCCGACCCAACCCGAGTTCAACCCGAGCCAAACTCGATCCTTCGGACTTGGTCTTGGACTTCATATGTTTAACCCGAGGTCGGGCCGGACTTGGGCTCGGGCTAGACTTATAATTCATCGGGTTGGGCTCGAATTGACCTCAAGCCCGACCCAACCCGCCCGAGTTGCACCCCTAGGTCTAATAGGTGCTTGGAAAATGACCTGTGTGATCTTTAGAACATCAATAGTAGTTGAAGCTCAAAACTATATTTTGAGGTCCAAATTTATTATAAAAATATAAAATGAGTTGAATTTGTATAAGAATAGTAAAAAAAAAAGAAAAAAAAAGGAGGTTCAAATGAGATGAGTAGATATAGACCAATGTGTCATCCTTGTTTCTTTACCAAAAATATAATATAAAACCTAAAAATTAGGACTCCAATTTGAGTCTTACTATTTTACAAAACGAGTTACTATGTTTTGAATATATATATAAATTCTGAGGCTCATGCTATAGCTCTTGTAGCTACGACGATGCTATCATAAAATTCTAATTAAGCTTTACTATTCTACAAAATAAACTATTACATTTTAAATCTAGAATATATGTAGATTCAATGTTAAAAATGGAATTTCTTTCATGAACTTAAACTTAAAGAGAAGCCAATCACCTCTGGTCCCAGGTCATTGGAGTGGGAGTCATGCCATGTGCATGCATGCGACAGAAGTGTCCTGCAAGGAGCAATACATATATCTGTACAGTAGAATGCGTGGTCATAGACGTGCTTGGACGTCGTCCAAACCATTGGAGGCGAAATATGCGAACTTTGGTTGCGTCCACTTTTGAGTTGCGTCCACTTTTGAATGTGTAGAATTACTAAGTTTCATAAGAATTAATTGTGTCCACAAGCCTAATGCAACTATGCAAGTGAGTGATGGAAGAAAGGAAAAAAATGTAACGTGTGAGAGATGAGGGAACTTAACACTTTTGAATGGCAGATGATGATTCATGTAACCTATCCAAAAATTTGAAATCAAATTTTTGTTGTTATGATAAACTTTAACAATATAACTACTTTGGTATAGGTTCTTGTGCGCACGCTCGTGCATGCACGCTCAACCAAACTCCATGACGACTATGCATGGCCGGCCCACGTTGAAGGGTTGTCCCAGCCGGAACAAATTTTGGTTGTCCCTTATTGCAAGGAGTGACACTACATACAAAATGTTGTTATTATCTTATTAAGATGGTAGATAACTTAATTGTTGCACTCACTAGATCTAGAACTAAGACTGTTTAGTTCAGTAGTACCAAATAACATAAAAACACAAATATTTTCAAGATTTTATATGTTGATTTGGCTGGGAAGGGATCTAGTATGTACTATATAGACCCACATAGAACTGAGACTTTTTACATCTCAACTTTCCATAATAACTTTCAAGTCTGTAAAGTATCAAGGAATGTTTTAAACATTTAGTGGACAAACCATTATTTCTAGGATGCTACATGCAGCAGCAACCTAACAATCTCATAAAATTGTCACGCCAATCCCTTTTAGGTTGAAAAGAAGGAATACACTAAAAAGATAAAGCTCACATTTATATGAAGCAAACCACATGTTTGTACAACAACTGAGCTATACTTAAGCAGGAGGTATCTTAAAAACCTAATTAGACAGATGATCATATAGACCGATAGACCGGCACTGAAGCCACCATCCAAAGAAAAGTTAACCATGTTTCAAATAAAATAATACAACACTGCTACATCAAATACCATACTTTTCCACAAGTAAAGACCAACAATTTTGTATTCTCCCTCAAATAATTCGAAGATAAAGAGAATCATCCTTCAGAGCTCCAGCACCTTTCCTTTCCTTTCATTTCCTTTCCTTTCAAGCTACTTTCCTTTTTCTTTCCTTTCATTTTCAGCTCCTTTCCTTTCATTTCCTTTTGTTGGATGAATTTTTTTTTGGTTTAATTTATGGATCGGTTGGTTGTCCTAGGACCGGGGGGTTGCCCAAGCCCACTGGCTTCTTGGGCTTGCACTAGGGCCGGCCCTGCGACTATGTATATGCTCAAAAGCTCCAGTAGCTAACAGTTCCTATAATTAAGAAATTAAAGTGTGTACTTTCTTTTAATTCGCGGAAAGAAAAGAAAATCAATTCTTTGTTTTTTTTTTCCTTAAAAAATTTAGGAGGAGGAGATCGAATCCTTAGGAGGGAAAGCGAAGGCTTGGATGGATGGTGGAATCATTTTTCTTTCTCTTGGGAATCAATTCCTTTTGGTGCTCATTTCCTTGGAAAGAAATGAATGACTTTTTTTTTCCAAGACTCTGATTTTTGCGTTCACATTTGGTTCATGGAATTATGGTCTTGAAAAAAGAAATTATTTCTTGTTTATATTTGGATGTCAAAGTAAAAGATGAGGAAAATAAAATAAAATAATTTCGAATGGAAATGAAAATATTGAGAAAAGTGATTCCCTCTGTTCATCCAAGGATTTACTTTCTCATCCAGGATTCACTCTTTCAAATTTTTGCCCAAAAAAAAGGTATAATATATATATTACAAATTTTCAAAGGAAAAAAAAAATGATTTCCTTTTCTTTTGTTTCCGTGAACCAAATGAGGTCCAAGGATTGCGCATCTAGAAAGAGGAAGATGTGAACAAGGACATCTTGTGGTAGTTTGCATATGATCAACATAAGAAAAATGAAAATTCCACGAACACACAGTAAAGCGTCCTTTGCCGTTTCATAAGCATAAAATCTTTCACAAAACGGGCTGTTGGCTTGCAATCAAAACTTAACTTGCAAGAAATAAGCATTGGATCTTTTCCTTTTTAATAACTAATAGGAAGTATACCAAGTACAAATGCCTCATTTTGAACGAGTTGGTCTTGATAGCAAAGCCTTACGCCCGTTTGGTACGCGATATTTTTTTTTTATTTTCGAAAAAAATTTAAGATAGAAATCTATTACCACGTTTGTTTGACTTATAAAAAATTTATTTTCGGGAATTATAAATACCCGAATAAATAGTTTATCCACGAAACATGGGAATTCTATCCCTTGAGAATATGTGGGTATTTTTTTTTTGCCCGGACAAAAAAAAAATTGTCTAAATTTTTTTCTTCTTTTTGATCAATTTGATTACTTTTGAACATTTTTTCTTTTTTTTGTCGTTTTTATCGTTTTTTGTCGTTTTAAGCAATTTTTTTTTTCGTTTTTTACCCTTTTTTGTCTTTTTTTTGTCACATTTTGATTATTTTTTGTAGTTTTTACCAATTTTTTGTCGTTTTAAGCAAATTTTGTCGTTTTTACCCATATTTTTGTCTTTTTTGTCACTTTTTGATTATTTTTTGTCGTTTTTATTGTTTTTTTTGTCATTTTTTATCGTTTTTACCAATATTTTGTCGTTTTAAGCGATTTTTTGTCATTTTTACCCATTTTTGTCTTTTTTTGGCACTTTTTGATTATTTTTTGTCGTTTTTATCCAATTTTTGTCATTTTTGTCACTTTTTGTCAATTTTTATCGTTTTAAGCGATTTTTTTCTTTTTTGTTGTTTTTACCGATTTTTAGTCGTTTTTTGTATTTTTTTGGTCATTTTTACTGATTTTATGTCTTTTTGTCATTTTGTCGCTTTTACCGATTTTTTTGTCATTTTTTGTCCTTTTTTTGTTATTTTTTGTCGTTTTAACCGATTTTTTGTCTTTTTTGTCGTTTTTATCGATTATTTTTCGTTTTTGTCGCTTTTTGGTTATTTTTTGTCGTTTTAACCGATTTTTTGTTGTTTTTAATCGATTTTTTTTCGTTTTTAACCGTTTTTTTTGTCATTTTTTGTCGTTTTAACCGATTTTTTTGTTATTTTTTTTCGTTTTTTGCCGCATTTTGGTTTTTTGTCGTTGTGAAACCCAGATTTTAGGATGTGTGGTTATTATTTATTATTATTATTATTATTATTATTATTATTATAATATATATTATTACTATTATTATTATTTTTCTATTATTATATTATTATTTAGTCAGATTTAGGAAAGATATTATTTTAAAAAATTACTATCGTTGATTTTTGATTGTGGCCCGCCCTATCCCGAGTCCGGACTCCGACCCTGAGTCCGAACGCCAGTTTCCGTTTCCTAAACCCATTTTCGTTCCAGTCCCGAATCTGCCTTTTAATTAAATATTAATTTTTAGCATTTGATTTTACGAATGATATTTTGTTATAAAAAAAAAATAATAATACACTCGTTGGGGCCTGGTCCCCACGACCAGGCCACTGATCCCCCTTTTTCCTCCTCAATCCACTCTCTCCCATTCATTCCTCCACACCTGCTCTCTTCCCTCTTCACAATAAAACCACCCACCACCACCACTCACACCAACATCAGCAACTCTCTCTCCCTAACTCTCAATTTCCATTCTAATATTCTCTCCATCAACTCCCTCCCACTTTTCCCCATCCCCTCACTCCCCTCACTCCCCTCCAGAGCACCCCCAACCCGACCCCGAGCCCAGCGGCAACTCCGCCCGCGACCGCCCGCGTCCGCCGACCCCGGCGCCCTCCCGACACCGCCTCCCGCGCGACTCCGGCGACCGCGGCCTCCCTCTCGGCCACTGCCGGCCGCCCCTCTCGGTCAGAACCCAAGGCCGATCACCCCCACGAGTCCCCGGCCTCCCTCTACCGGACCCGCGCCCGCGGCTCCGCCCACCTCCGGGCCGCTCCCCTCCGGTCTCGCGCCACTCCGGCGCGGTTTCTCCAGCGCCCGCCTCCGGCCCCGCCGGCTTCCTCCGGCGCTGACCCGCGCTCCGGCCGGCCGTTCCCATCTGCTCCGTTCCCGCGAGCCTCCCGCACTCCCGCTGATCCGACAGCGCTGTCCAGCGCTGTCTCGGGGTTTTCGAACCCGCTGTCCGTGCTTTTTCGTACCCCGATCTCCGGATCCCGCTGTCCAGTGCAGCCGTACCCCGGCGAGGCGCTGTCCCGAGCCGAACTGCGGTCCGCGTGTTCATTTTCTTTCTTTTTATCATCTGAGAGCTCTAGCCGAGCAAACCAAGGTATAATTCCTTTGTTCCGTTCCATTTTCGGTAGTCGATGATGAGAATTGGTCCCCGATTCCTTCCCGGGAATTCGGTTTTTAGGTGGACGTCGTAGTTACGGAGTTTCCGAAAACATTCTGTGATTTCTTTCTGTGTTGGTTTGGATTTTCGGAATTTTGGCATTTCCGATTTTTCGGGTTTTTCGATTCTGCTTCGGAAATGTCTTCTGTGTATATATTTTCTATAAAAATGTGTTTCTCCTGGTTTGGGATAATTGTTGGACTTGTTGGCGCATTTTTCCAGTTTTGGGTTGTCCCAGATATAGAGGAGATGCTGCCCAATTTTTTCAAAAATATTTTTAAAACGGATTTTCGTATAAAATTAGGGATTTGAAAATCGGACTTTTGCAAAACGTTTATATATTTGATTTGTCGGCTTTCGGATTTATGGATTTCTGTACCACCTTTTAGGCGACGACCCTCTAGGTCGAATGAGCCTGGCGAAGCGCAAACGCCACAGGGTTCCTGTACGTTGAGGCGTTATCCAATATTATGACTTTTGGACCAAGTTTGAGACTCATATAATTATTATCTTTAATTTATAATTATTATTTTAGTACGGGTACTGCTGTTAGTATTTTTGGTGCAGGGCTTCGGCCTGCTGAATGGACCGCTTCCCGGCGTTCAGGATTCACCCAAGATTTATTATTATTCCTAAATTTCATTTATGTAAATTAATGTAAGGGCATAAGCCCAGTTTTCTACTTTATTTCGCTGTGGACTTGTATTGTGTAGATTAGGATTTTTCCTTTATTTTCTAGATGATTTTATCGTTTTCGTAATTAGGCGCTTCGTGACAAAATGGCTAATAAATATTTTGTATAAATTAATAAAGATTTTTCACGATAAAATAACTTGAATAAAATATTGGTAGTTAACAAAACCCACGTTTTATCATTGAAAGAAAATGTAGTTTTATACGTATAATATTAAAAATACAAAGTTTTGCGAATTAACCAGTAACGACAATTTTTCCAAGTAAACCAGAAACTGGCTATCCAACTAAATGAGAACAAACGTAGTACGCAACGTAAACCGTTAGCAGTAGATTAAATAAACAAACTTGAAACTTGACTAGGACCTGCTACTAGAAATTGCAACTAGCACACCTAGCTTGGTTTCACAATAGTTCTAAGTCAAGGTTCTCAACTGTAGGATCTCGGAGACGAACCTGACATCCTCCTCGGAATCGACTTTATCGATCCAGTCATAAAAAAAGGCAAGTACGGTTGTGTTTGTTGAGCAATTTAATTAGTAATTGTTATCTGCATGCTTAAACCACATTGTTACACGGAACTCTCTCCTAGAGTATTGATTGATATTGATTGATTGCTGGATATTGGGGGAGTAGTGTAGTGTCTATGACCAATACCCCAAATAGTATAATGATTGTATTAGCTTACCCCTCTTACACACGGGGATAAGCCATATCGTATCGCTAGGATACAATTGTACAACCCAAGTAGGTCATAGTCATTATCTACTCAAATCACATTGTTTTCTATCGTGTAGAATTGTTGGAAAATATTATTTCAAAACTGTTTAATATTGCAAATTTCTAATTATTAGTTGGATTGTTTAATTTTCATAATTGTACTTTGCTCCCTCCTGACTGGAGACAACATTTTTAGGGGATGTTGAGGATGTTGAGCTATTGTACAATAGCTATTATGACCCGGTTCTGTACCCTGTGGTGTTGCCAGAGTCCCCTTTGGAGGATGCAGGACCTGAGGCCGACGAGCCGAACGCTTAGCTAGATATTTTTCCTGTTTCCAGTTTTGTTGTTTTGGAATTTTGTTAATTTGAATTCAGCGTTCATTTCAGTTCTTTTGCTTTCCAGTTGTATTTATTCAAATGTTGAATAAAGTTTTAAATTCCCGAATATTCAGTTGTGACAAATGTATAGATGTTGTTGTGATTACCTGCTAATGGAACAGCTTACTGCCGCCGTCTCACAACAGTGCAGGCTGGGCATGATCCGGTTCGACCCAATAATTTGGGATCGGGTCGTGACAGTCGTTTTTACCGATTTTATGTCGTTTTTGTCGTGTTTTGGTTATTTTTGTCGTTTTTACCCTTTTTTTGTTATTTTTTGTCGTTTATACATTTTTTGTCGCTTTTTGGTCATTTTTGTCGTTTTAACCGATTTCTTGTCGTTTTTCATCGTTTTTGCCGTTTTTTTATTTTATCGTTTTACCGATTTCTTGTCGTTTTTACCATTTTTTTCGTTTTTACCAATTTTTTGTCGTTTTTATCGATTTTTTAATATTTGTTCATTTTTTTCGTTATTATTATTTTTTATTTTTTTCGTGAATATTTATATTGTCACCAAACATGGGAATATAATTTTTCAGGAAATTTAATTCCTTGGAATTTGATTCCCGGGAATATAGAATTCCCGGCTATATAGTATTCCGCATACGAAACACCCCCTTAGGGTCTGCTTGGATTGAGGGGAAAAAATAAGCAGAGTTAAGTGGGATTAAGTGAGTGAAAGTAGACTCAATATATGTCACGACCCGATCCTAAATAATTGGGTCGAACCGGATCATGCCCAGCCTGCACCGTTGTTGAGACGGCGGCAGTAAGCTGTATCCACTATTGCAGGTAATCACAACAACATCTATATATTTGTCACAACTCAATATTCGAGAATTTAAAACTTTATTCAACATTTGAAAAGTACAACTGGAATTAGAAAGACTGAAATAAAATACTGAAATCAAATTAACAAATTTCTAAAACAACACAACTGGAAACAGATAATCTAGCTATGCGTTCGACTCGTCGGCCTCAGGTCCTGCGTCCTCCAATGGGGACTCTGGCAATACCACATGGTACAGAACTGGGTCATAGTAGATGTTGTATAACAGCTCAGCATCCTCAAAACACCTAAAAATGTTATCTCCAGTCAGGAGGGAGCAAAGTACAATTCATGATAATCTAACAATTGAAATAATAATAGAATTATGCACTTTTAAACAATTTGAAATAAACAGTTCTCCAGCAGTTAAAACATTGTGATGTGAATAGGCAATGAATATGACCGGCTTGGATTGTACAGTGAATGATATGGCTTATCCCCGTGTGTATGAGGGGTAAGCTAATACAGTTCTAAATTATTACTTTGGATGTGGTCATACTCATTACACTACTCCCCCAGTACCCAACAGTCAATCAGTCAGTGCTCTCAGAGAGAGTTCCGTGTTGCATCGTGGTTTAAACTTTCAATAAAACGATTATTAAATAATTGTAAACTAACACAAAATGTACTTGCCTTTGTTTACGACTGGAAACGGTGTTGGTTCCGGGAAGATGCTAGGTTCGTCTCCGAGATCCTACAGTTGGAGAACTTGACTTAGAACCATTGTGAAACCAAGCTAGGTGTGCTAGTTGCAATCTCTAGTAGCAGGTCATAATCAGATTTTAAGTTTGTATATTTAATCTACTGCTAACGGTTTACGACGCGTACTATGTTGGTTCTCATTTAGTTGGATAGCCAGTTTCTGGTTTTACTTGAAAAATTGTCGTTACCGGTTAATTTGGCAAAAACTTGTATTTTGTAATATTATATATAAAACTACTGTTTTTCTTTCAAATGAGAAAAACGTGGATTTTGTTAATTATCAATATTTTAATCAAGTTATTTTATCGTGAGAAATCCTTATTAATTTATACAAAATATTTATCAGTCATTTTGTTACGAAGCGCTTAATAATATAAATGATAAAACCATCCAGAAAATTAATGAAAAAATAACCCAGAAAATAAATAAAAAACCTAGACTATGCAATACAGGAGCACAGCTGACAGAATAGGAATATGGGCTTATGTCCTTACAAACTTTACATAAATTAAAATAAGAGAAAATTAGTTAGCTCTGACTAATATCCCGTATTTTTAAATATCGAAAACAAAATTAAAAATAAAATAAATAAAATCTTAGGAGTCTCAGACTTGGTCCAATCATCACTATTTGTTGCTAATGCCTCCACGTCCGGGTAAAACCGGTTTCGTTTGCATTTCGCTAGGGCCCACGGACCGGTATGGTCGTCGTCCAAAAATCCAAATAAATAATTTCCGAAAACCGATTGAAATTCATTTCTAAAATTTTATAAAAATTTGGACATCATTTCCTCTATTTTCGGGACAACCCAAAACTGGGAAAATGTGCCGAAACACCCATAGTAGAAGTCCCAAACCAGGGAACACCCAGAAAATAACTTCCAAACCATTTTACACCAAAATTAAATTCACAGAATAATTCCCGAAGCTTAATCGGAAACCCGAAATATAGTTCGGGAATTCCCGAAATGAAATTGGAAACCACAGTGTGACGCCCCAGAACCAGAATACTGGAGAGCGGGGGTGTACATAGCCAGCTACGTATATTGAAATGAAATCCACCTCGCTATACGGTCACGGCTGTCTAGATATGAGGGTTTACTACAAGCCAACGGTCTCTTAAGGTCCAGCCTATTGTCTCAATCTCAAACAAGTAATATAGTTACAAGATGTTAGATCACCAAATATACAATAAAAGGCGTCCCAAATATTACATATTCAGTTGATCATGAAGCTAGTCATACAAAATGCGAGGACTAGTAAAAGTTAAGTCATACATGATCAACCCTAGGATTTGTTAATCATGTTTACAGCCCGTAGGCAAACAGTAAGTAAAAGTGCATCGAGCTAACAGGTGCTCGTCGGCTAAACGCCTCAAAAGAATAATTTACAACGGAGTGAGTGAAACAAAATGGAAGAAGAACCCACTCGTAGCCCGGGTTCCTTCTAGTCGCCACCATTGGGCTGGAAGTTCGGTAGATCCTCGGGTGCTGCTCCGAAATCTGGCCACACAAAACCAGCTGGGTCAAACCCCAGAAAGAGCAAGTGCCACAAAGGAGGCCACAAAATAAGGACAAAAGCCAGCATATCAGAATCATAAGAAAATGGAAGAAAAGTACAAGTAATAAAAGTACAGTAGGACAATATACGACTAGGGACAAGGAACCATTCTGGGAGCCAGATTACAACCCGTAAACCAAACAAGGACCGAGGTTGTAACCCTTCGCCTGAATAGCACTTGTCTCTATCCATTTATTGTTAAGACAAGTAAAACAAACATGTTTGGGAGGAACCAGGTACTAGGACTAGACAAGACTTAGACAGGGATAGACAACATCCATTCACAAGCGGCCAAGCAATTACTACGGCTTACTACTTTAACTAACTAGGGTTATCACAAGCCTAATTACTAACAAGATGCAATGAAAAATTCCCAGTCCTAAGCCCTACAGACTATCTAGTTATCCTTCCGCGGGTTGAGAGTATGGCTGGGTACATCGCCCATGAGACGATATACCCTTAGGTGACTTAGAGGTGCAACACATGACAGTGTGCTGGAAATGTGCTCTACTCGTCAGCAAGCTACAAGTCCATTAAAGCACCCAGATAACGAGATTTGCTTATGACTGGAAATTATCCATATTCTAGTTTGATCTAATCATTAGCCTAATCCAATTTAGTATGAGTCCCTGGCCGTGGTGTCCAGGGAGTCACGTCCTAGACATGATGCAAGACAAGACAAGTAGATTCCACAAAGCAGCAAGAATGAACACCCACGACGTCAGAGTTGATTATACGAGCCAAGTTAGCCATCGCAACAGCATCAAGTCAAGTCAAGTTACAGGTTTACAAGTTACAAGTTAGGAGTGCGCCGCCACGGGCCACTATCAAGAAGATCAGAGACACTAGAATCATAAATCACAAAATTCATGAAAACCGTACTAGTCATAAGTGAAACACCAAAAAACAGTGCCAGGTCGTGTGGGTTCGAGACAGTAGTGTGTGTGGAACAAGATCTCAAAACTCTAACCCGCAAAAGAGAAGCCAAGTCCAAAAAAATAAAACCAAATCACCATGGGTAACAGGCTGCGCAGGGGATCAGATTGTGCTGGAGAAAAATGGAATGCGCAGGGTATCCGATTGCGCTGGGAGATAATGGACTGCGCAGGGGATCAGGTTGCGCTGGGGGAAAATGGACTGCGCAGGGGATCAGGTTGCACTGGAGGAAAATGGATTGCGCAGGGGTTGGGTTGCACTGGAGGAAAATGGACTGCGCAGGGGATCAGGTTGCGCTGGAGGAAAATGGACTGCAGAGGGGATCAGGTTGCGCTGGAGATGGGTTGCGCAGAAAATGAACTGCGCTGGGGCAAACTGCGCAGGGACGAGCTGCGCGGAGGTCAAGCGCGCAAATGGAGAGAAGACGCTGGAGCTAAAGAGCTCCAGCGTAAGTCAGCCCAGCGCAAGGCACTGGCCGAGGGGTTGCGCAGTCCGACCATGCGCTAAAGAGCGCAGGCCGAGGGGTCATCTTCTCCACCAGGCCGAGAGGAAGACTCCAAGAACCCTAAATTTCAAATCTTCATAACTTGGCCAAAACAAAACCAAATTTAGATTTTCAAAGTTCTAACTTGTGTAAAATTGAATTCTCTTCCACATGGAAGCCTCAAAATAAGGAAAAATCTAAGTTTAATAGATCAAAACTAAGAAAAACCGAAAATGGTTAAAACTTAGATCTAGAAAAATAGAAGCTCCAAATCACAAAATGCCAAGTTCTAATGTTGTTCTCCATTGCCTAATCTAGCTAATGGACAAATAAAATTGGGTCCTTATATGGTGGCAAGGTGCACTTGCCTATGGAGGTTGGTGTTGTGTGGAGGAAGGAAGAAGAAGATGAAGAAATTAATGGAAGTGTAATGAGGAGAGAGAAAGTTAGGTGGGGTTTTAATGAGGGTGGGTTATGGTGGAATGAGGGTGGAGTATAGGTTAAGGTGTTCCAATGCATACTAAACCAAACCAAACCAATTCCTTCTTCATAAAATAAAACCAAGCCAGGTCCAAAGCCCGTTTTACGAGAAAACCAAAATTCGCAAGTTAAACCAAAATATAATTACAGGCCAGAATCCGAGAAAATAAAATACAGGTCCAAAATACATATAAGCCTAATCAAAGTACGCATTCCGAAATACGGGCATTACACACAGCGCCCAAAAATCCAGCGAACACATTTCGAAAAAATCCAAAATAACCATAGAATGACACAGAACCGTCTCCGGAAAATCCGAAGTTACTGCTCGCTCTAAAACCGAATTCCCGGGAGGGAATCGGGGACCAATTTCATCATTGACTACCGAAAATAGGACGGGACAAAGGAGTTATACCTTGGGTTGCTCAGCTAGAGCTCTCAGATGGTAATAATAGAAAGAAAGAAACCACGGGCAGCACACGGGAGCGTGGGAACGCACTGGACAGCCGATCGGTACAGTCACAGTGCCAGCAGAACAACGGAATAGCGCTGGGATCGAAGCACGCCTACGAGAACAGAGGGCGCCACAGAAACAGCGGAAAGCAGGCAGAAGGGCCGGAATTGGGGATGGCGGGGTGCGCCGATGGGACAACAGCCACTACACCAAAACGGACGATTTGCAACAATTATAGTTGTCTATAAATAACGTACTAAAACTGTCATTTTATTGTCGACAGACTAATAGTGTCGTTTAACATCAAAATATACATCACCAAAATAATTAATTTATATTTGACGGAAAAAAAACAGTTGTTTATAATCAAAATTCTATTAAAAATTTACGATCCTCCTCTATTGAAAATTTTGGCTCCCAATTTTCCACCAAAACCTCACGCCCATCAGCGCTTTAAGTCCGAAAACTCGCGTATACTTCCCCCTTCTCAATTTCCCTCTTCTCGCTCCCACCCCGTAGCCTTCACAAGGCATGCATCCACCGCCACCATATCACCACTGAAACACCACCATCTTGTGGTCGGCCTCCTTCTCCACCAAGCAGCCTCCACTCATTCGATTTAAAAATTAGGGTTAGGGTTTTGGGCGATGTGCTCATTCTCTGCAATCGGTAAGCCCACACACGCGCACACACACACTCTTCTACTCATTCTTTCTTGGTTTTATGGTTCTATTTTGCTTTAATTTTGTTAGAATGGCAATATTACTGATTTTGCCACATAAAGTGTGAGTTATGGATGGGAATTTTTTTTATCTAAATGATCGATTTTATGGATCCATAACGTCAAAGATGATAGATTTAACGAAAAATAGGGTTTTATGTTGGAAGGGCACAGGTGCGACACGGTACGGCATGGACAATCGTCACAGACACGGACACGACACCACTTTATGGTGCGATAGCCTATTTTGGGAGTGTTTTGGTTCTTCCTAGGTTTACTTTTTGGAAAAAAATCACACAGAAAACAAGTTTGTGTTCTTCTTTATTTATAACCTTTATTAGATGTTTTTTAACCCCTTGTATATTTTTGGCGCTTATGTTTTCATTTGTAGTTGTTGCGTAAATTGACTGTTAAAGAAACTATCTTAAACAAAAAAAATATGGCATAACACTGATTTTGGAGAGTCCTGGTATATCATGGAGTGTCTGTTGTGTCTCATACGTACCGATGGTTCTTGGCACTTGTTTTCAAAAGTCAAACCAACTACAAAAAGATGGATACTCAATCCGTTAGTCAAAGGTTGCGAGGAACTTGAAGAGAAGGAACTTGATGGTAGAGGGATGATGATCATAAAGATTGCTTAAAGTTGCATAGTGAAGGTGTTAGGCTTGTGTCGACTCAATTTGGTTAAGATGTGTTTGAATTTGGTAGTCATCTTTCCCTATTGAAGATTGGGGGCATAAATTCGGCCACAACACAACCTAGATCAACAATCGAATTGGGTAGGCTCTATTGGAAGTTTATGTTTCAATTTCTAGTTGAAATGAATTATTATTGGGTTGAATATAGATTGATCAAGTTTTAAGCATTATACAAATTACTAATGTTATTTGGTCAAGTTGAATATAGATTGTTATGAAGTATTCCAAAGGAAGGTTGTGAAAGAAATTTGTCTCTTTGCTAGAAGGCAAAATCCTTCAAAGTAACACACGTTTCATCTTTAAAAGAAGGTGATACCTCCGATATGACATATTCTGATATTTATTAGAAAGAGTACTGGAGTCGGTACCAACTCATCCCAGTGGATCGATGCTTATATGTATTTGTTGGCAATTTGCCTTCAGTTAAGAATTATTGGATTCAGTGTGAAAAATATGTTTTTCTTAGCAACATCGCAGTAATCTCTAGACCTAACATGTGGATGCCTGAATTAATGAGAACTTGGGGGAAATATTGGTGAGATGTTGATATTATACCAGAGGTCATGGAACAACAACAATGTTCATATAGATTTTTGTTGGAGACACATTCTTTATTTGAGTGAAGATCAGTAGATCACCATAATCAATAATCTCTCAAGTATATGCATATAGTACAGGTTTACCTAGTGAATTTTCTTTACATTACCTACAATAGTCTCTCAAGTATAATATTTGGAAACATTGGGCGAGGCAACCAATTGATTGTAGTTTGTGTCTATTCACAGCCAGTTGTCCATTCGAAAACTTTATCGAATGGCTGTCATTGGTAGGACCCTTATTCGACATATATGATGCATGTGGTAGAACCATGCACCAGAGGCAAACCAAATATGATTTCATGTGCTAGGATGTGAATATTTGCGATTCCAACTCCTTCCTCATTTGATTATGATGATAAGGGTTATCTAGCCTTTTGGTAGGCACCACATAGTTGTATAGGTGATAATTCTCTTAGGAAACAAGTACATCAGAGGTAATCTAAGCTTGGATGTCGAGATCACTATATGGCAGTGTATGCTGATGATAAACCATAATTTGTAGTATTGACAAATACCGATCCGAAACAGTCAATATCGATACGATTTGACATGTTCCAATCCGATACTGACTGATATCGACACTGTCAACCTAGGATCGATTTTTCAGACAATTCGGCAAAGAAAATTGAACAAAAAAGATCAATCAACAGGGGTTGAAAAACATAATAAGATTGTAAAAGCATGTAAAAGAGAAAGGGCCAGAATATCAAAAAAAATAATACTCTGATCTGAAACCAGAATACCATAGGAAGGGTCCTGATGCTCATAGGAAGGGCCAGATACCCGTTCCGATATTGATATTCTGAACCTTGTGATAAACCTATTTACAAGTATATGCAAATATTGCTTGAATTGTTGAATTGGCACTAGTAACTCTCTTACTTGGAATTCATATTTTATGAGGAATATGCTACATCTTTTTGTTCTTGTACTAAATTGTTTTTGTTTTGTCATCAATAGATTACTTGAGGCCAAAAATCTGATAGTATTATTGTTTGCCATTAAAATTGTTTTGATTGAAATCTTAATACAAACAGAACAGTGATACAATATAGGACTTAGATGTAGTCCTAGGAGTACACTTTTGTTTAAGCTGGGTCCTTAGTGCCAATGGAGCGAGTGGTAATGCGTTGACTCCGTTGACCGGCTGACGGCGGTTATCGGTTCTCTGAAGGTGTTGATTGCTCTGGGTGCTGGAGCTTGCTGAGAGGAGAAAGACGTTGAGTGTCTAGAACTGCCTCTCTGGTGATTCTCTGTTGTGGATTCTCTGTGAATCTTCTGTTCTGAGTCTCTGTGTGTGTGTGTGAAGGGGATGATCCTTCTATTTATAGTTTTGCAGGCTGGCTGCTCATGCGCGCATGTAGGATACGCCGGTGTGGGGACGCCACGTGGAGGTTGCTGATGGAGGCGCATGGATGCTGCGCCCTGATCGAGGAGGAGAACTCTTCATACTGCTGTTGTGAGCCGGCACGTAGCAGAGGGAAGATCTTTCCGTTGCTGAAATCTCGGATGAGTTGAGTCAAATGACACGTGTCGTCGACTCATGGTTCGAAGATCTCGGATTTGGTGGAGAGGAGTGATCTGGTGAGCTGCGCCTTGGATTGGGCGCAGGCGGAGGCTGCGGCTCATAACCTTTAGGAGTTACAAGCCACTTTGGGGCGCATGGCTTTTGAGGCGCATGCAGGCGACTTTCCTTCTGTCTTTCGGGATCAGAGATCAGTCTGGGGCGCATGGCTTTTGAGGCGCATGCTGGTTTGGACGCATGGCCGTAGAGGCGCATGCGGGTGTGGACGCATAGCCGTAGAGGCGCATGCGGGTGGCCACGTGGCAGTAGCCGTCGGAATAGAGTCATGATGATGCTGACGTTGCCGACGCTTCGTTTTCTGAATAAATCTGTCAACTGTTCAGACTTTGGGAGGCGTGCTGCCAACTCTGTCAGTTCAGCATTTAATGTTGGTGACGTTCGATGGACAGCTGAGTGGGCACGTCGGTTGGCGTTCCACTCGGTATAGAGATGTGTGGGGGCGCACCCTCTATAATGCGCCGAGTACTGTAGGGCGCGTCTGTGTGATGCGCCTGATGTCGAAGGGCGCGTCCGTGTGATGCGCTGTTTAGCTGGCACATCGAACATGTCTTTTAATGATGCGGCTGTCTCGCTCTTCGAGTGCTATAAATAGCCGTTTGGCTGAATTCGAGGCGTCCGGTTCATCCATTTAATGTAAATTCATTGTACGGAATTCGGAGGGCCATCCACTTGGCGCGTGGGTTTGATCTGCCCGACCTATAAATAGTGGCATGGAGAGAAGATTTGCTTCTCATTCCCTCACGTACTTCCAATATGAACTTGAACATACGGGTGCATTCTGCTGACGAAGTGCTCCCGAGGGTGAAGATGAGACGCTGTGTTGTCTTTGATACACTTGAAGGTGACTGTTACATCCAAAAGACGGAGTCGAGGGCTTCTGAGGCAGGCAGAAGGTGCCTGTTGCATCCAAAGATGGGGATGCTCGAGCCTCGTCTCCGTTATTCCGAAAGAGACGTAGATCGGAATGGCGGTGCAAGGCTCTCTCTTTCTGCAAAGTGGGGTTTCCCCACTTTGATCGTGTCGAAAGCTGCTCATTTAGCTGCGGTTTCGATCACGGTCTTCCTTCGGCTTTGGAGGCTCTTTCGAAGCCTCCCCTGGCCACAGCATTTGCGGTGCTCTTCTCTTCCTTGGTTCCAGCCAGAGGGTTAAATGCTTTGTGTCGAAGCATTTATCGGGCGAGCCTGGTTGGAAGAGCGGCACATAACTGGGCTCTGCTCGGCCAGGTGAGCCTGGCTGGAAGAATTTGGCTGAAAGGATGCACATAACTGAGCTGCTGAAGAGATGATGGGATGCGCCTGGATGGAGGCGCATGATATCTGCTGCGCCTCACTGGTGGCGCATAGTGATGCTGCACCTATCTGGAGACGCATGGTGGCCGCTGCGCTTATCTGAAGGCGCATGGTGGCCGCTGGCTGTAGACTTAGGCTCTTTCCTTTGTAGAAATTATCCTTTGTACAACCTTTTCTAGACATGTAATAGACTTTTATATATAAATAAAAAGTCCTTCTTCAAATGTCTATACTTATTGACTTTGCTGTGAAGTTCTTCGTCTAAGTTCTGGCGCATGTAGTGTCTGGCGCATGGGCTTTCTGGTTGTGAAATTCCATGCTTCTACAAGACCCCCTTCAAAGTTTTCAAAACTTTTGAATAAGTTTTGGAATACTTTGAATAAGAAGCATGGAGGTCAGGGCGCATGATTTCTGGGTGCAGGCCCATTCGGGCGCATGCTCTTCTCAGTTAATGATGATGGTGCCTCGGTAACCGAAAAGATTAATGATGATCTTTTGGTCTTATTTGCTGCTATCCTTGCACAGAACCCGAGGCGACGGCTGAGATCACACGTCATCTGTTCACGCGTGCGACCATGCCCTATAAATAGGTAAGAGTCGGAGAGAGAAAGAGTTCTTCTTCTCTGTGCCTCTGCTTCTTTAGAGTTTCTTCTTCAAAACCCTAACTTCTCCTTCTTCGAGAGAATGGCTCCCAAGACTCCTTGCGGCGCTGCCGGCAAGGGGAAGGAGAAAGCGAAGGAGCCCGCGGAAGTTGCGGCGGCTATCGTTCCTCGTCGGCCTGTCGAAGTTCGGCCGGAGGTGGTTGGTAAGTCTCATTGTCCGTACGCCAATGCACATAGGCCTTGAGTCTTTAATGATGTGCCGCGGTCTTTGCCCGCCGACGCGCATGGGTTTAAACCCTGGTGATGCGCCGAGGCTATACTGCTGACGCGCATGGGTTCAAATCCTGATGATGCGCCGAGGCTATACTGCTGACGCGCATGGGTTCAAACCCTGATGATGCGCCGCAGTTTTCTCCTTTAGACACATTTGTGTGTTCTCTTCTGAGTTTTTTTTTTCTGATTTTTTTACTAGTGTCGATGGCAATCCCGCCTTTGAGTGAAGTTTTCTTGGAGGCTGCCTTCAACCAAATGGGAGTAGAGCATAACGAGGAAGTGATAAACCCTGCTCAAGATGCTCTTATGCTGGATCAGCCTCCTGAGAGAATGACCCTAATCCGTGAACAGCAGTATTGGTTCCTCAAACGGATGATGGAGCGTGGAGTCATTAAACCCTCCACATCTGATAAAGTGACCTTCCTGAAGCCTGAGTTCCTGTTTGGAGACCGTCTCACTTCTACTGATTCGTCAGTACTGAAGGTCAAGGAGGACTGGTTCTTTACTGCGAATGGAGTGCATATGACTGTTAAGCAACTTGAACGTCAGTGGCCTTTGACGTCCTTCTGTCGCCTTGTTTCCCAGAGGAGAATGTCTTGGGAGCTTACCCCTTCTCAGGGGGGAGCGATGACTGGTGTCATCCAAATTGATTCTACTTCCGACCAAAAGGATGCTTTGACCGTTGTACGGTCTGGGTCTTCTTACACTTGGCAGACTTTACGTCCTGGGAGCCTCTTCAGTGATGTACCCATTGATACGTTTGCTTATAGTGCTTCGACTTTTACACATCGTATGTTTTTGATGGAACGTTCCTACCCGACAGGAGAGTTTCGGGTGGAGGGTTGGTGCCATTACGTCTCCAAATGGGATAAACTGACGCTCTGGATCTTGTCGCAGTTTCGGACTGAGCTCCGAGAGATCGGGTTGACTGCCGCGATCCGTGCTACCCAGGCAGGTGTTGACCTTAATAGGCACATGTTCCTCGCACTCCTGGAGATGTTTGATATCCATACCAGGACCTTCTTTACTCCGGTGGGGGAATTAGGGTTCGTACTTCATGAGATGTACGAGGTGTCAAAACTCCCTTGGGGGTCGGAACCCTATGAAGAGTATTTTTCCACCAACGAGGAACTTCAAGTCCTGGGGGACAGGGCTGAGGAGATGACGGCCGTCTTCAAGGAAGTGGCGAGTCATCATTACTATATGCAGAGACGGGATAGGAACGGGACGCAGCCTCATGTGACCGCTTGGAGAGATCATGTCTTTAGACAAGACAAGGAGGATCCCTCATAATTTTCTACCCCACCGGCGCTCTCTCGTAGCGAAGTGTTGTCCGAAATGAGCAGGTTAGGGGAGAAAAATCCCCGAGGAAATGAGGACCAGCAGTCAGATGCACGCTCCTACAGCTGCTTCTGGCATCTTGCTTATCGGATGTCACCCAAGGCGGTGTTGGCATCCTACCTGATGATATGGCTCCGGGATTGCGTGTTCGCGGGCGGATCCGGTGCCGTAGAGAGGATGACCCGAAACTTAATCCTGCCAGCCGTGAAGCTGGTTTTCGGCCGGCGTTTGGCTCTTCTCCCCGCAATGGTATGTAACCTGCAGCGCGGTTTGAGAGAGTTTGCTGGAAATGTGATTCATGACAGAGGCCGAAACAATAACTTCCCGCGCGCTGAACTGCCGTTTCACTATTTGATGGGATGGCTGATTTTGCATCATCCTAGTGTGATGAGCCCAGGCTCGGAAGGAGATTATAGGGCTGGAGATGCATTCCTTCGTCGTTTCCATCGGAGGAGCTGGTCGCATACTGGTGTCCCGGTTTGTAGAAAGGTTTTATCCCGTCTTCAGGGTTGGGAGATCACCAAAGTTGGTCCCATCTATTTGGGTTTTGAGGCCAACGAGGATTTAAGGGACCTGGGCGAAGGTACCACCACTCTGCCTCAATGGGGATTCCGTTGGTTGCAAAGTATCCGGCCGTCCCATCTGGTGTACCGGAACAGGAATCAGTGCTACCTGGAACCATACTTGCCGAGCCGCTTTGCGCGGCAATTTGGTTATGCTCAGATGATGTTGGATAACCCCAGTAATACCCTGGGGTATGTTGGAAGTTTGTTGGATGGTGCACGAGCTTGGCATTACTATAATACCGGATGTACCGGAGCTCGTTTTACGTTGCCCGTCCCCGATCCGCGGCCGCCCATTCTTTACTCGGCCGCCAAATTTTACTGTGTTATGGCTGCCCCGCCCTCCGGATATGACAGGGAGACCAGCCTTATCGCAGGCACCCAGTTAGCAGCGACTGGGGATACGCCAGTGAAGGCCCGGCCGCATCGTCCGTCAGGGGTGGGTCAACGGAGTGCCCCCTCCGCATCACAAGCAGAACCCTCGGGCGATCGATCGAAATGATGTGCAGATACAGGAGCTGAATCTCTTGTATCGAAGAAGCAGAAGAAGGCACCGTTACCGACGGTGTCATCGGATTCGGCGTCCGAAGAGGTAAGGTTATCCTACTAAATCTGATTTTGGTTCCGCCACTTACGAGGCCTCATCTTCTTTTGTAGGAGCCGCTAACAAGAAAACCTCGTACCCCAAAGTCGGGTGGGAGTAGGCGAGAAGAGATGGTGAGCTCGTCTGGAGTGCGTATCCCGCCGACAATGATGTCTCTCATGGAGGAAGATCCGGAGGATACTGTTATCGTGGAGGTTCCGGTCAGGAGGGAACCTGAGGGTGCAGCAGCTTCCGAGGTGGCGAAGGCCACAGCGGAGGCTTCACATGGTTTAGGAAGTGCGCAGCTCCCTGGTGATGAAGAGGAATAGAGTTCATCATCTTCCGATGACACCGCTCCGGAGCTGCAGGAGTCTGTTGCGGGGGTAGCAGAAGCAGTGGGGATAGAGGAGAGGGTTGATTCCCCTCCTTGTCATGATGAAGGGAGGTCGGCTGAATCATTGCCGAATCCTTCCTTGGCTTCAACCATGGACATAGAGATGGCTACCGATCAGGCGGTAGCGACAGATTTTGTCCCTGTAGAGGGATTTGAGAAGAGTGAGACCCTTCTGCCGGTCTTGTCTCCTGGGGCTGGCCAGGAGATAGATGTCGATCTCCCCGTTTTGCCGGGGGAGGTAGCTGATGCTGATAGAATGTCGGGGGTAGAAGAGGTGGCCGTTGGCGTCGATGATTTCTCCGAGCTTGAGAAGGTTAAGGGTGTGGAACCCTCTGTTGCTCCTTCCACTTGGGGTACTATCACGACGCATGTGCCAGCTCCTTCTGTTCCTTCGACTCCTCGGGCTAGCAGTCTGGGCCCTGTTGATGAAGAGCCTATTGCTGCCGAGGTTCGAACCTCTCAGATCGAGGTTGGCAGATCTTTCTCCGGTCCGCAAACTGTAGTAGCTCCCTTAACTCCTGCTATGACGCCGCAGGTGTTGGCGGAAGCCGACGGGTATGTGAAGTTCCTCGTCGAGGGAGTGTACAAAATGCTGGAGAAAGGTGTATCTGCAGTGATGGATGCCAAGGGGAGCTTTGCGGCGGCAAAAGCTTTGGCAATGCCTTGTATCGAGCTGATCCGCATTCACCAGGGCCATGACCATATGGCCGAAATTCTGGAGGTTTCGGTGATGGAGCTGGACGAGCGGCTCGCGGAACTGCAGCACATCCAACGAAATGACCTCTCAGTCTTGATAGATGCAGAGATAGGGAAGTCGATGGCTGAGATCGAGGCTTCCCATCGAGCCGATGTGAGCAGTTGGGAGCGTGAAGTGGCTGGGACTGAGGCTGCGGCGGAGCAGCTGTCTCAATCTATGAAGAAGACGACGGAGAAGCGGGCTGCGGTGGATGCTAACATCGCAGAGGTTGATGCTCAGATGCGCCGTCTTGAAGACCAGCGGGCCCAACTTCAACTAGAGGCTGAGCGTGTCCTGGCTGAACACGTGGCATTCAAGCAGGAGGAAACGACTCTTACTCAGCGGACCCTTGCTTTGGCTCAGCAGCGACGACAGCTTGATGAGAAGTATGAGAGTAAAACTTCCGCTGAGGCTGTCGGGTTAATGCGTCAAGAAGCCGAGCTGCGAGTCCAGGCGACTGTGGAAACTCGCACTGCCGACCTGAGACGTCGAGTCAGAGAACTCTCATCCCACCCTGGGGAGGATCGGGGATTGTAGCTTCTCTTCTTTTTTATGTGTTTTTTGTAACTCTTGCTGGAGAAATAGCGTATTTCTGTACTCCTTTTGAAAAATAAAGAAATACACTATCTCTTTGATGTGTTCATTTTTGATTTCATGAACTTGATGATTTATGTGGACCTATTATCTTTTGCGCACCTTGGTTTTTAGGTACAGATAATAAGTATAAAGGAACCAACATGTTTGCTCAGAGGTAATGTGGACATGGCAATCATTAGGTTCAAATGATAGAATCTTCCTACTCAGAGGTGTTTATGGACGTGGTAGGAATGATCCTGGGGGATACGCTGAACAACTCAGAGGTAATGTGGACGTGGAAGTTCTGCGATCAATGTACGACAACGTAGGAGTTGTTTGTACGGGATGTTTACTCAGAGGTAATATGGACGTGGTAAACATGAAGGATAGCGTAAGCTCACGAAGTGTAAGGTTCCGCTTTGTAGGATGTAGAGAGACAACTCAGAGGTAATGTGGACGTGGTTATCTTTCTACGGAAGGATGCCACGGAACAGCTGGGTTCCGGAAGCGATTGATTTTGTGAAAAGAGGTTGTTTGGGGAAATACATGTCTTGGAGGATGTCAAGAGTAGTACTTCTTTAGGAACTTGCCGTTGATGGGCATCATGAACAAGTCCCTATTGGGTTTGGCGAGCCGATAAGCACCGTTTGAGTATACCGTCTCAATGATGAAGGGTCCTTCCCATTTGGGCTCGAACTTCCCTGGTGTCTTGTGAGTTAACACCATTGGCCTTCTGACTGCTAAAACCAGGTCGCCAACTTGGAAAGTTCTTTGCTTGACCTTCTTGTTGAAAGCCTGTGATATACGGGCTTGGTAAAGTTCGATGCGTTGTTGAGCTAGGAGACGCTTTTCGTCAAGTGCCTCCAGTTCCCGCAGACGACGACGTTGATTGTCTTCTTCTGTGAGATCGTCTGTGATTGCCACGCGGAGCGAAGGTATCTGTATCTCGAGAGGCAGTACTGCTTCGCTCCCGTAGACCAGGGAGAATGGAGTGTTGCCTGTTGGGGTCCGTACCGTTGTGCGGTAGGCCCAAAGGCATTCGCCAAGCTTTTCGTCCCAGTCGCGTTTGTTGGATGACACGACTTTTTTGAGTAGCCTGACGATAGTTTTGTTGAACGCCTCGGCCAATCCGTTTGCTGCCGGATTGTAGGCGGTTGAGGCCACGTTTTGAATGCGATTCTTGTCACAGAACCTGCTGAAAATGTGGCTGATAAACTGAGGACCATTGTCATGGATGATTCGCCGGGGTACCCCAAAACGGTAAATGACATGGTGTTTGATAAAGCTGACCACCCTGGAGCTTTTTACTTCTGCTAGTGGGACTGCTTTCGCCCATTTGGAGAAGTAATCGGTGATGGCCAGGATGAAGCGGTGTCCTCTCGATGAAGGAGGGGTGATTGGCCCTACAATGTCCATGCCCCAGGCTTCGAATGGCCAGGAGGCGACTGTAGGATGTAGAGGTTCAGATGGTGTATGTATAAAGTCTGCATGAAGTTGGCATGCATGGCACTTCTTAGCATATTCCACTGCGTCGGCAACCATGGTTGGCCAGTAGTAGCCCATACATCGCAGTCGATCTTGCAACTTAGGACCTGGTTGGTGAGCTTCGCAAGTTCCGTCATGAGCTTCTCGAAGAGCTTCGGCCGCTTCTTCGTTAGACAGGCATCGAAGGAGAAGCCCGTCGAAGGAGCGTCGGTACAGCATTTTAGTGGCTGTATCGTAGTAGAATCGAAGAGAGCGTCTCCTGACTGAGACGGCTTCCTTCGGGTCCTCTGGAAGGATTCCGTAGACAGCGAAGTCGATGAACGGGAACCTCCAGTCTCGGACATTAACCCCAGTGTTTGTCGGCATGGCGTGAGCCATTTGCAAACATAGGTTGTTTCTGGGACAAATCAGGTCTCGGCCAGTCACCGTAACATAATGTTGAGTCCCAAGGGGCGCGGCCAATGAGGCTGCAAGGCCAGCCAGAGCGTCAGCCTCCAAGTTTTGTAGACGGGGTACATGTTCGATGAAGAACCCAGTGAAGGTTGAAATGATGTTCAATGCAACTTCATGGTAAGGGATCAAATCTTCATGGCGAACCTCGTATTGCCTCCGAATCTGGTTTACGACGAGTTTTGAGTCGCCGTAGGCTTCCAGATGATCCATCCCCAGCTGTTGTGCTAGCTGGAGTCCCATGACGAGTGCATTGTACTCAGCAACATTGTTGGAGCACGGCTTCGAAAGGGAGTATGCGCGCTGGATGACCAGCTGATCGGGGGAGACTAAGACTACCCCCACTCCTGCGATGATTTGGCCGTTGGGGCCCGCTCTTGAAGCGCCATCGAAGAACATCCGCCAGACGGGGCTTCCTTCAGCGACGTTTGATTCTTGGACTTCATCCGGGATGTCTTCATAGAGTTTTGAAGATTCTGGGATGGGGTGTGCAGCTAAAAAGTCAGCCAGAGCCTGACCCTTGACCGCCTTCTGCGGGACAAACACCATGTTGTATGGCATTAGTAGGATCGCCCATGTAGCCAGCCGGGAGTTTAATGACCCTGGCTTCGTCATGAGAACTCTGAGCGGATTGACTCGGGAGATGACGTGAATTGTCTGGCCCGAGACGTAATGACGAGTCTTCTGAATGGCAAACACCAAAGCCAAGCACTCCTTTTCAACGGGGTTGTACCGGTGTTCGGCCCCGATGAGTGTTCGACTGAGGTAGTAGATTGCTTGTTCGTAGCCTGCATCGCTGTTTTGAGCCAGCAAAGCGCCGAGGAAATGATCCATGGCACGGACGTAGAGGAGGAATGGTTTGCCGGCGACAGGTGCCACTAGGACTGGCGGGCTTGTTAAGTAAGCCTTGATGTCGTCGAAAGCCTTTTGGCACTCCTCTGTCCAGACATAAGAGACTCCCTTCTTCATGAGCTGAGTAAAGGGTTGACATTTACCGGAGAGGTTTGCTATGAACCTCCGGATGTATGCCAAACGTCCCTGTAAGCCCCAAAGTTCTCGAAGGTTCTTCGGAGGGTCCATGTTAAGGATGGCTTTAGTCTTCTCGGGATCGACATGAATGCCTTTTGCCGTGATGACAAAGCCCAAGAATTTGCCGCTAGAAACCCCCAGGAAGGATTTAGCGGGGTTCATTTTGAGTTGATGTGCCCGTATGAGATCGAAGACCGTCTTTAGGTCCTGTAGGTGATCTCTTTTGAGGCGGCTCTTGACTGCGATGTCGTCAACATAGCACTCAACTGTCTTGCGAAGATGTTGACGGAAGATGGTGCTCATAGCTCGCTGGTACGTTGTACCGGCGTTCTTCAAGCCGAAGGGCATTAATGTGTAGCAGAAAACACCCTTTGGAGTCCTGAATGACGTGTGTTTTGCGTCATCGGGGAACATCTTGATTTGATTGTAGCCTGAATACCCGTCCATGAAGGACATGCGTTCAAAGCCACATGTGTTGTCGATCATTACATCGGTGATTGGGAGCGGGAATTCATCCTTCGGGCAAGCAGAGTTGAGATCCCTGAAGTCGATACAGACTCGTATCTTCCCGTTCTTCTTGGTGACAGGGACGACGTTGGCTACCCAGTCCGGGTGTTGTTCCTCACGGATGAAGCCACTGGTCAAGAGTTTGTCCACCTCCTGATCGATGGCGTTCATGATGTCCGGGCGGAAGCGTCGCTGTTGTTGTTTGATAGGTTTGGCATCTGGTAAGATGTTCAACCTATGCATCGCTATCTGTGGATCGAGACCCGACATGTCTTCGTAGCTCCAGGCGAAGACGTCGATATACTCCTTAGCCAGTTGGACTAAAGATTCTCGGTCTTCTCCTTCGAAGCTTTTGCTGATAAAGATGGGTTTAGAAGAAGACCCATCCCCGAGGTCGATCTGCTCGACTTCGTCTTCGGTGGGAGGTTCTCGTAACTCAAAACGAGACTCCCATTGTTCTCCTAGGCGTTGAGCCCAGGGTTCCTCTTCGAAGGGTTCCGACGGTTGGTCTTCGCCTTCATCTTTCTGAGGTTGTGCCGATGTCATGTTAGCTGACAGCACTTTCCTGAAGACTGATCCGATACTGGTAACGGAATCCCACGTCGATGCTTCTGACGAGTGGGAATGTTCTATGTCTTCTGCGTCTGAACTCTCTGGAGTTGATGGCGGCGTGACATAGCCTAACCCCCGTCGAGTCCGATTATAGTAATCCTGTGGCTTTCCATTGGGCATCGAAAGCCGGACAGGGAGATGCCGACCCTTGCCGTAGTTTAGGCCTTTATTGCTTTTCAGGTCGTAGCCCATCTTTTGGATGATGTGCTTAGCCGCATCCGTGTATCGATAGACTTGTACTCTGCCGGTATCAGGTTCGGGCTCGATCGACGGGAGGTTCCGACGACGCTCGATTTTGCCCGAGATGATGGTGCCTTCGTCTCGGCTTCGTGGAGGGACTATGAAGACTCCTTGAGACGGGACTATTTGATTATGGTAGACGGTCGTTACTTGTGTTTGCAACGACCGAAGAGCGTTGTCTAATGTATACATGGCATTCCAGTGTGGAAGACAAGAATAATTGAAAGACACTCTATTATTGATAAAGTACGAGATTTTATCCCGTGGGATTACATTGTCGAAGGAGGGTGCGTCTACATCAGCAGAGATATATTCGCCAAGCTCCTCGTCTGTAAGCACTGGGGCCGGATCAGGAGAGTCCTCCACCGCTCTGACTTTGGGGTCTGAGAGGGTTATGTGAGCCCTCTCCGGTATCTTGGATGACTGCGGCGGCTTGCCTTTAAGACGCACCTTGAGGGTGCCTCGGTTGCGCCTTCGATGAGTGGCGCCTTCCCTTGTAATTTTACCACCAGGGGAGCCGCTGTTTGTGGTGGCTTCCCCTTGAGGCGTATCTTCAGGGGAGCTTTGCGAGCTGGCGCTTTTCCTGATAGCTTGATGCTCATTGGAGGCGCCTTCTGGGGTGGTCTCCCTTTCAGACGGATTTTCAAGGGGGCGTCAGGAGTCGGTTCGGGCTCCAAGTCCGGCTCTGTTGCCGTCTCTGCTTCATCATCGGCGTCGTTGGCTTCCTCCTCGTCAAGTGGCTTGTACAAGTCGGAATCGGTGAAGTCGGCCTCAATCCCTTTGAAGGGATCGATATCTGTAAACTCCGTCCGGATGACGCCGTTGGTGGATACATATTTCATGCATTGGTGGAGCGTGGAGGGCACCACCATGTACTCATGTAACCATGGTCGTCCGAGTAAGATGTTGTAGTTGACCTCGGCATCCACCACATAACAAGTCACCTCAGTTTTGAGGCTGCCGATGTGACACTTCAGCCGGATCTTGCCCAGTGGCTCGCTCTTGCCGGCGTTGAAGCCGCTGATGGTCGTATTGGAGGGCGCTAGCCGGTACATTGGGATCCCCAGCTTTGATAGCAGCGCCTTTGGAATGATGCTTAGGGAAGACCCCGGATCGATCTGAATCCTGCTCACCTTTACCGAACCGATGTACCCTGTGTAATACAACGGTCGGTTATGTCGGTGATGCTTGAGCAGCATGTCTTGTTGGGTGAAGGTTATGTTTGGGATAACTTTATCCGCACAATGACAGTGTGCACAAGTAGTTGGTAGGTCTTCAGGTTGCTTGACCTGACTGAGAAAGGATTCGGCATCCTTCAGAGCTTCGCAGAGAGCTTCTCGGGAGTCCTTGGAGAGACGCAGGAGCTCGAACAAAGACAAGCGTGCAGGAGTACTGGCCAGTTGTGCCAGAATGTCAAAATTGTGGGGCTTGGCTAGCCCCGAAGCATTTTCTTTCCGCAGAGATCTGTCGAAACGGGCCTCCACTTGCTTTTGTTTATTGGCTGCTGAGGGCTTGGATGAACCCTCCTCAGGGATGGTGCCAGGAGGCACCACTTCGGCGGCAGCTTCACCGGGCTGGGAGTTCTGTTGTGCACGCGTCTGCACAGGAAGCGCCTCTTCCGTTGAAGAAGAGACCGTGCGGCAAGACTTGATCTTTCTGCCTTTTACTTTGGAGGTAGGGCGTACCTCCGGTTGAGTTACCTCGGAGACGAGGTCGGGGTGAACCCAGAGGACCTCTCCTCGAGATGTGGTGAGTGGGACAAGTCCACTCACATTGTCACGGGTGGTTGGCAAATTCACCACCTCCATTGTCGCCTTAGGGATGGGGACGACGCCATCTTGTGTGGTAGTCGGCGGCAAGGTGCCGAACTGAAGTGACACCACATTAGCTGACACCGTCTTCTCTTCGTAGTCGACGGAGATTACATCCGCATTGATCATGCGCTGGATGTAATTTTTGAGGACGTAGTAGTCCTTAGTCGGGTGTCCGACAAACCGATGGTAGTGACAGTACCTCGGGTTGTCCACTTTCTCGACTTCATCGGGCCACTTCGGGTCCGGAAGCTTGATCTTGTCACCCTGCTTCAGTATCTCAAAGAGTTGCAGGGTGTCGTCATCATTGAATGAATAAACCTCCTTGGGTCTTGGTGCCAGTGGAGGCTTTTGAGTAGGCGCAGATGCGCCCTTCGAGGCATTAACAGTCAATGCCTGTTTCCCCTTTGTTTCTCGTCCGGAGTTGTTGGTTGCGGACTTTTTCCCCTTATCGTCAAAGGCGGGGAAGCAAACACCCAGAAGACGTGCATTGGCCGCCTTCTTCTCTGCAGCTTCAGCTTCAATGATTAGGGAGCTCCAGTCGGGAGGGGAAGTAGAGTTAAGCCAGAGCTTTACTGCAGGCAGCATGTTCATACTGCAAGCGGAGAGAAGCGCATGTTCTGGCATGCCTGGAGGTAGCCTGAAGCAGGCCTGACGGAAGCGTTCGATGAATGCCCGAACCGTTTCCTTGTCCTTCTGGCGTATCTCAATGAGAGACGCCATCGTCATGTCCTTTCCACCGTCGTAGAAGCGGTCGAGGAAGAGGCGTGTCAGGTCGTCGAAGGACGATATGGAATTATCGGGAAGGCTGCAGTACCAGTCATACGCCACCCCTTTCAGGGCCCCAACAAAGATGCTGGTGAGGAGCGCGTCCTCCTTCGAAAGATGCCCTGTCTGCGACTGGAAGTACGTCAGGTACCTTCGTGGAGAGTCCTTCCCGTCATACGGCGTGAGTGTTTGTGGTTTATACTTTGGGGGATAAACCACCTTGTTCCACTCATGGGGATAAGGCTGGGGAATGCCCATCTTCTGGCGCTCCTCCTGCCTGTTCTTGGACTCAAAGCGCTCCCGCAGATCTTTGATCATTTCGACCACGTCCTTCGTGGAGCTAGGAGTCGGGGAAGGAGGTACTACCTGGAGTGGAGCGTTTGAGGGCTCCGATGTCCGGGGTGCTTCTGTGTCTGAGGGTGTCCGCTGGAGGGGCACACTCGACTCTCCATTGGCTCCTGGGTCGGGACCATTTGAAGGTGTCCTGATCAAGGCCGACCGCATCTCAAACACTGCTTGAGTCAGTGCTTGCATTGAGGCAGAGAGGGTTTTGAGTCCTCCTTCTAGCGAGTCTATGCGCTGGACAATGTCCTGTGGCGGCGCATCAGCCTCAAGATCACCCCCGGTCATGTATACTGTCATGACACGGCCGAAAGTGGATGGATTAGTTGAGGCTTCGCTCTCAGCCTCGCTCTCATGTGGGGGAGTTACTTCTCCTGGTGTTTGGCCACCCCCAGCCACATTCTGGAGTTCGTCTTCGACAGGCGTATCTGCAACGGCCTGACTGCCCTCAGCTCTGTCTTGAAGGGCCTCTTCGTTTTCAGCACTACCCCCGGCGGTGTCCTGGAGGACATCGTCATTTTGAGGGGCTTCAGGGAGGCCATCTTCGCCTTGATGAAGATCCGTCGCAGCTATGCTTTGGACATCTTCGTCTTCGGAAGGAGGCTCGACAAGGGTCTGGCTACCCCCAGCTTCCTCCAAGGACTTCTTCCTCGACCGAGTGCCTTCGAACACTCCAGAGGTCATGACAGCTGCCTTGGTTTTCCTCGGCTGGCTTTTGGATGAAGATAAGGAATTGGCAGTCGTCTTCCGGACAGATAAGGAATTGGAGATCACGTTGCATGACGCAATCTTTAGTTCCTCTTCTGCTGACACCTTCGTCCCAAGGCGATGTCGGAGGGGTGTCGATGATTGTAGCCGTTGGAAGACCGACTGCTTTGGCGGTACTGCCGTCTTGCAACAGCAGTTGATGGTGACCACTGCACAAGTGTGCCCCGTGAGAGGCACATCGTGCTTGTTGGTCAACTCTCCTGACCGGCGCTTGTGAGTGATCACGTTGCGCAAGTCGTTGGAGGAGAGTGCTACCCTCACACCCCTCTCAGGCGCATGGCAGGGCCAAGCGCCGGGGTGGTCGGGTGAGTGCTGCGCCCCCTGATCTAATACCAAGCAGGCATCACGATCAGTAGTGGGAGAACCACAGCATTTGAAGTGACTTGAACGGACCTCGAACGCACAACCAGAGGAGGCACGGGAGTTCAAGACCACTGAGTTTGCCTCTCTCGGCTTGGTTGTGCACGCAGTGAATGCGCCCAAGTGAGATGAGGACTTTGAAGGTCGACTCGTTGTCGGTGCAGGAGCACTTGAGTCAACCTTGTACAGCTTGCCATCGGCAGCGCGCGTGATTGTAAGCGCGTGCCTCTGGCCGGCTGCTGGCATAGCACGTTTGTGGCGCATGGCCCGTGCCGCCTTGGATTTCTTCGTACCAGCCCGCTGGGGCGCATAGTACTCAGCATCCAAATTCTCCTCGCCGTTACAGCGAGTGAGTCTGTCGAAGACAGAGGCTCTTTATGGCGCATCAGAAGTAATGCGCGGGGCATTGGCTGCGCCCCTGCTCCGTCGACGTATCTTCCTCGCCTGAGAGGAAGATGGCTGGGGAACGTGGTCAGTCGCACGCTTCCCCGAGAGATGCGCTGCATCAGCGGGCGCACCTTGACTGCTGAGGACGTCAGCAGGAAGGGAAGGCTGGACGGGCGCATCCCCTTCAACGGTGGTGCCCGAGGCGTCAACTTTGCGCACCCAGACTGCGCGGGTCTTCTTCGGCTTCGACAGCCGCTTCGAAGGACTCGCACTTCCTTCAGAAATGAACTCCTCGTACGCCTGTTGATTGAGGCGCACTACCAGCATCTTGTGGGAGGAGCCCACCTTCACGTCGTCGGCCTATGACACGACTTTCTCGGTAGAGGAGAAAGAGGTCCCCAGCAGAGTCGCCAGCTTGTTTGCCATTAAAATTGTTTTGATTGAAATCTTAATACAAACAGAACAGTGATACAATATAGGACTTAGATGTAGTCCTAGGAGTACACTTTTGTTTAAGCTGGGTCCTTAGTGCCAATGGAGCGAGTGGTAATACGTTGACTCCGTTGACCGGCTGACGACGGTTATCGGTTCTCTGAAGGTGTTGATTGCTCTGGGTGCTGGAGCTTGCTGAGAGGAGGAAGACGTTGAGTGTCTAGAACTGCCTCTCTGGTGATTCTCTGTTGTGGATTCTCTGTGAATCTTCTGTTCTGAGTCTCTGTGTGTGTGTGTGAAGGGGATGATCCTTCTATTTATAGTTTTGCAGGCTGGCTGCTCATGCGCGCATGTAGGATGCGCCGGTGTGGGAACGCCACGTGGAGGTTGCTGATGGAGGCGCATGGATGCTGCGCCCTGATCGAGGGGAAGAACTCTTCATACTGCTGTTGTGAGCCGGCACGTAGCAGAGGGAAGATCTTTCCGTTGCTGAAATCTCGGATGAGTTGAGTCAAAGGACACGTGTCGTCGACTCATGGTTCGAAGATCTCGGATTTGGTGGAGAGGAGTGATCTGGTGAGCTGCGCCTTGGATTGGGCGCAGGCGGAGGCTGCGGCTCATAACCTTTAGGAGTTACAAACCACTTTGGGGCGCATGGCTTTTGAGGCGCATGCAGGCGACTTTCCTTCTGTCTTTCGGGATCAGAGATCAGTCTGGGGCGCATGGCTTTTGAGGCGCATGCTGGTTTGGACGCATGGCCGTAGAGGCGCATGCGGGTGTGGACGCATGGCCGTAGAGGCGCATGCGGGTGGCCACGTGGCAGTAGCCGTCGGAATAGAGTCATGATGATGCTGACGTTGCCGACGCTTCGTTTTCTGAATAAAGCTGTCAACTGTTCAGACTTTGGGAGGCGTGCTGCCAACTCTGTCAGTTCAGTATTTAATGTTGGTGACGTTCGATGGACAGCTGAGTGGGCGCGTCGGTTGACGTTCCACTCGGTATGGAGATGTGTGGGGGCGCACCCTCTATAATACGCCGAGTACTGTAGGGCGCGTCTGTGTGATGCGCCTGATGCCGAAGGGCGCGTCCGTGTGATGCGCTGTCTGGCTGGCGCATCGGACATGTCTTTTAATGATGCGGCTGTCTCGCTCTTCGAGTGCTATAAATAGCCGTTTGGCTGAATTCGAGGCGTCCGGTTCATCCATTTAATGTAAATTCATTGTACGGAATTTGGAGGGCCATCCACTTGGCGCGTGGGTTTGATCTGCCCGGCCTATAAATAGTGGCATGGAGAGAAGATTTGCTTCTCATTCCCTCACGTACTTCCAATATGAACTTGAACATACGGGTGCATTCTGCTGACGAAGTGCTCCCGAGGGTGAAGATGAGACGCTGTGTTGTCTTTGATACACTTGAAGGTGACTGTTACATCCAAAAGACGGAGTCGAGGGCTTCTGAGGCAGGCGGAAGGTGCCTGTTGCATCCAAAGATAGGGATGCTCGAGCCTCGTCTCCGTTATTCCGGAAGAGCCGTAGATCGGAATGGCGGTGCAAGGCTCTCTCTTCCTGCAAAGCGGGGTTTCCCCACTTTGATCGTGTCGAAAGCTGCTCCTTTAGCCGCGGTTTCGATCACGGTCTTCCTTCGACTTTGGAGGCTCTTTCGAAGCCTCCCCTGGCCACAGCATTTGCGGTGCTCTTCTCTTCCTTGGTTCCAGCCAGAGGGTTAAATGCTTTGTGTCGAAGCATTTATCGGGCGAGCCTGGTTGGAAGAGCGGCACATAACTGGGCTTTGCTCGGCCAGGTGAGCCTGGCTGGAAGAATTTGGCTGAAGGGATGCACATAACTGAGCTGCTGAAGAGATGATGGGATGCGCCTGGATGGAGGCGCATGATATCTGCTGCGCCTCACTGGTGGCGCATAGTGATGCTGCGCCTATCTGGAGACGCATGGTGGCCGCTGCGCTTATCTGAAGGCGCATGGTGGCCGCTGGCTGTAGACTTAGGCTCTTTCCTTTGTAGAAATTCTCCTTTGTACAACCTTTTCTAGACATGTAATAGACTTTTATATATAAATAAAAAGTCCTTCTTCAAATGTCTATACTTATTGACTTTGCTGTGAAGTTCTTCGTCTGAGTTCTGGCGCATGTAGTGTCTGACGCATGGGCTTTCTGGTTGTGAAATTCCATGCTTCTACAATTATTGCTCTCTGATTTGCCTGATAAAGGTTGAGCTTTCCATTAAGTCAAACAATATTCTTATTGGAACTGTTCTGAAATCGCTGGAAATTGAAGATCAGTATTGCTGTGTTGGAGCTTCAATGCCCAAATATCTTGCAAGATCATTTATTAGAAATACAGAAGCAACCTTAGTAGATAACTCAACATCAATTACTTGTACTGCTAGCAATAGTCAACTCAACCAATCTGACAGTGAAGACAGCTTTTTTGAAGCATTAGATGATTTAGATGACATGGCTGACTGTTCTACAAGGCGGAGTGGAAGCATGTCTGAGTACTTCACAGCCCAACGTTCCTTTTCATCTAGAAAAGCTTCTTTGAAGCCTCCTACTTTTGGTCGCATTCCTGGTTTAATACCTGATGTTGACCAACAAAATAGTAGCTCAAACTTGGATGAACATAAAACTTTGGACAGTTTTGTGATGGCACAGATTGTAATTTACGTTCAGGATTCTCCTCAGTATAGTAGCAAAGACAATCGGGTTAGTATCTTATTTTCTAATGAAATAATTAAGACTTTAAAACTGTAATAGTGACTCTATGTTAATGCTTACGACAGGTAGTGGTTACTCTTGCTATATTGTCATTTTTTTGCCATCAACCAACTATTCTTACTATTTTGGATTTTGTCAATGCTATTAACATAGAGTCACTGAAGTCCAAGGACGTAAAGCCGTGCTCTGATACCAATCTGTCACGCCCCGCTCCCGTAGGAGCGATCGTCCTCGCTAAGGCGTGATGCCGCACGGGCCTAGGTTGCGCCCGTGCAAGGCCAAGTCCAGAAACGGCCGATTTGAGCTAGGCCACAGAGTCGCACAGAGTGTCCCCATTTGCAGCGGAAAATAAATGAACACAAGTGGAAGCGAATTCGAACACTTTATTGATATCCGAAAAGTTTACAAGCGGCGCTAGGCCGATATTACAAATCGCTCAAGCTCTCTCTCTCTCTATGAAACATAAAAGGCGTGCTAAGTGGCTTACAACGTGGAATGATTCATGACGATGTTCCGATACATTATGTCCTGTATAGGGTGCTTCAGCTCCTTGCAACGCTCCAAGGCTCCAGAGATAGCTCCGCGCCTTAGCACGTTCGATGGAAGCTCCGCACCCGCCGACGATACCTGCATCCTGCAAGTAGACTGTGGGGTTATCAGTACATTGTTATGCACTGGTGGAGAGGCTAGTTCGCCCACAACGCTATCATTACCAAACACGTTCCATTTACTTTTGTGCACCCTCTATCATTCATTGTCTTTCTAATCTTGCCTTAGGATCAGTTTCATGGCATATTTCAAGTCCTATCTCGTATTGCCGAATTCAAGTGTGTGCATGGAAATGAATGTACGACTTACCCATACTTACCGTCCGACCTTCCCTGTCCAAAGTAAACCAAGTTAGTCAACAATTCATATGGAACAACATAATGTGATTCTTGGAAACATTCAATATCAAGGGCGTGTCCCTGCCTCAGTTACTAGCGCATCGTAGGAGTATTCTCTAACTCATTGTACGAAGTATTCATTATCATTTGGTATGATACATTTCAAGCTTATTCAGAAGGTGCTTTGTTCAGATTAACTTAGACTACTTTGATTTCAATGCAAGGACTTGCACGTGGATCGCCACCAGCAAAGCCCACTTAATCTATATACATCGGTCGCTGGCATCACAAGCCATCCTGGACATATTCTCCCTTGGTAATTTCTCACCTATCACTGTGTGCGGCTGGTACACATCTGATAGTCTCTTGAAATTACCCCGCACTTACGTCTCCTGGGTGGCCAAGCCCCCCCCCCCCCCCAGTTAAGCCCGTAAGCCCCTTTTTATTTTGCCTAGGCCGGCATATCCCCCCTTTGATCATGCCGTGGAATCCCTTTCTCTTTACGGTCACAGCATACGCCACCCCTCGCTCGTGCCGTTTGTCCACGACCATTTTGTATTAATTTGTCTTTTTAACTTAACGGCTGTCTCTGAGCCGTAGGCTAACCCTTAGCCTTAATGCGTTATCGACCAGGTTGGCATCCGTGCAGCGCGGGTAGTGAGCCCCGTTGAACGTGCCCGTCATACCTGTCGCTTAACCATTTCTTTCTTTCTTATCTTTTATTCATTCTTTCTTTCCTTTCTTTCAATCACTTGTTTGTTCGTTCATTCATTTATTCACTTATCCATTCAATCTTTCATTCACACTTTATGCAACTTCCCGTACGGGAGTCGCCTTGGCGACCCATCGGTCCCACAATCTTTCAATGTTGCTATACTCTACTCGGAACGACTATATTGATAGTCTTTCCATTTCATTGTTTCATTGTTAAACGTATAAGGGACTTGAACGCAAGCTTGTGCCTTAGCACGAGCGTGGAGCGCGGTGCGAGAGTTCTCGTATTTTTCCATGTTCCTTTCCATATTCTATACAAGCATACAAGATGAGATTAATCCCTTAGCTAGGTGCGTTGGGTCATTTACTAGCATGCACAGTGTTATCGCCTAGCGATTTCAGTGATAGTGTCTGTATTATTATGTGTCTAGGCTAAGCACAGACGGGTTCATCGGAGCCACCCACCTTAGCGATGTTCGCATCGGCCGAGCGATACTCCGAGTGCGCCTTTGATAGTCTAAGTCTGGATTCATCTTTGACGGGCCATTGTAAGTCTTGCATCGATTCGCATCGATACTTCATCGGGTCGACGGCTCGTTTGAGTCGTTGTACTTGCCGTTTGAATCGGCGTTCCGCTAGGGCGGAGCGGGTCACTACATAATACACCACTCAAAACAAGTCTCGTCCTCGAGACTTCCTGAGTGCAGGTCATCCTACCATTCCTTAACTCGTGTTATCGTATTTTTATAGACAATTCTATCGAACGGCTCTATCGTTCGATGGCATCGAACAATGCTCGGTACCTTTCCAAGTTCCGTGTCGCATACGTTTGGTCGATTTTTATTGGATAACTTTTCATTTATTTTAGAGTTGATGGTACTTATTCAATTCAAGTGTTTCTCCGACTCGGTTGCTTTTTTGACGTATCATGGGACTGAAACGGTCGTACGAGGTGCGTTGTAGTTCGTCAAATACGAAGTCGTAGGCTGAGGCAAACTCACTTATTCGTTCATGCGTATCTCAACACCCACTTGCAGCTGCATTCGAGTTCATCACATCACTGAGTTTGGATCGTGCACATATTCAAGGCGTCCCCCGAATACGTACATTTCAACCAAGCTCAGCGATTAGCGAAGTCGGACAAGCTACTCGTGATAGTTTCGATTTGCCGATCGTTCGCTAACTTCTATTTAAAACCGAACTCATGTGTTTCTCACTATCGTTTACCTCGGTCCTCGAGATGATCCGGTTGCTTCTCAAGCGTTCTTGTCTACGAAATCAATATGATTTTTTCTTAGCGGAGTCGACCAAGCCTAAGTAATTTTCGTCCGATTCAAAACCAAGTATTGCACTATCGTTGAGTACGTCTTCCATTCAACGATTCAATTCGTTATCCCAACTTTACTTGCGCATCATCCATCCCTATCATTCCTTTTGTTTGGGGCCAATCTCGTTGTCGTTCACGCACACTCCCAGTTCCCCGTCCTACTCTAAGTCTTGTTGCCACAAGTCTATCGTCCGTCCAGACGATATTGTAATGTCAATATCACCGGTTCAATCACTCGGCATAGGGTCGTCCGCCTATCCGCTAGGTCAGCTCACAGGGTCATAGTTACACGTCAAGTCCGTGGCTCATCGTACAAGGTCGTTGCACGACGCTCGCCCCAAATCCTATGGTCAAACCATTTGTTCGTTTGTATGGGAGTTTCTATCCAAGTTCGTTTCACTCAATTTTTTAAACATCGAGCATGATCACCTAATCCGCATCAAGATTTATGTTGCACATATTCAATTCAGTTCAATCACCAGTTCTAACCAATTCATGTATTCGATCACGAGGTCATCCAGCTCGACAATACGTTGCGCCCCAATCTCACGCGAGTTCGATTATCCACGACGGTTCATGAATCACCATACAACGCTCCCGTGGAATAATCATTCTCATTGGGGCATAACTCTTGTTTGAGTTTCAGACTAATCCATTCTCGATACTCGGATTAGACCTACTCAATCCTCAAGTTCAATTCCTCAAGCACACAAATTCATTCTCGAGTCCACCTTCGCGTCAAACCACAAGTCAAAACAATCAGATTGCCACGCCATCCAAGTTCAATCACTCCCGCCGTATGAATCACCATATCAGCGCTCACGCGGAGTGATCGTCCTAATCCGGTACGACGCATGTGCGAGGCTGGAGTTGCGCTCGCATAAGACAAGAATGTCAACGTTGTGGTTGTCAACGAAGCAAATCCAAGCATTCATATTTTTCATCCAAACTGAATCAATTCGATAGTATGACCGTCACACGTTCAACTAGAAAATCCTCGAGCCAAATCTATCCTTTCCTCGACACATTTTTAACATCCCAAGTATAGCATCCAACAGAACATTGACATTTGTACGACCGTCATCCGCCGAGTCAGAGTACCCCCGAGTTATCGTATATCGATCTTTGATACGCCTCAATACCATCGATGATATGCGTAACCTGACGATCTTCCTTTGCAACTGATTTCGAGTCGTACGTTGATGCTGTTGTCCGAGTTGGATATTTCACAATTTCTTCGATATTCAAGATCAAGTTTGATCGCTATTCCTCAAGCTCGTTGTTCAAAACTCAAGTCACATTTCATCTGAATCAATCCCAATCATACGCGTGATCCTCTAAGTTTCCTCAATCCAGACCATTCACTTTCATTCATCGTTCTGAATCGTTTTCTAACATGCGTTACCCATTCACAAGTTGTCCGAACGACAACTCGTTCGGGACATTCGAAGTCACGATCAACTAAGCGTGACGCATTCTAAGGCTTTGCGCGATTGCATCGTCTCGCCGACATACCCGTTCTATCCGTATATCTTATAGTCTCGCTCGAACAATTTCTATAACGTCCATACACCACTCAGGGTTCGAGCCACTCGACTAGTCGTCGACACTCACTCTTATCCTTCTCCGAACCTATCACATACACCACTCGAATTCAAGCCATACAATCTAGTCCTCAATCACGTTCGCGTCATGCGCTAAGACATCCTTTAGATTCGTTCGACGAATCTCTAGCGTAATCGCTTACGTCGCCTCGACGTACTAAGTCGTTCATACAAATCCTCAAAATCCAAGCCAATCCTTCGGGTATGCCTAAGCGTTAACTCGATAGCGTTCCTATTGATAGACACTCAAAGTGTATCTCCGTTCTCAATCGAGCGATACTTGATATCGCTCGCCACTCGATTACACCAGAAGTCGAGGTGCGCGACATGCGGCACAACATAACCAAAAGGTCGTGTGCATAGCCATCCCATTCGAACTATACTTTGGTCTCGTTTACTCGTTTGCTGTCAGTGTAGGCTCATTCAAGCACGCACTGCATTTGCTAACTCATAGCGTCGGTTCCTTCCAACTCAAGTCCGTCGTGGTGGCACAAAGGCCTTTGCCTATCGATTCCGTCCAACCGAGTACTCGTACAAGCTTTTGAAAATATTAGACTTATTGTATGGAACATCCCAAGGCACAACGAGAGAGAGCGTACCCGTCTTTTGTTTCCAACCGAGCTTTCAAAACTGAGAAAATCGAATGAAGTCCAAGGACGTAAAGCCGTGCTCTGATACCAATCTGTCACGCCCCGCTCCCGTAGGAGCGATCGTCCTCGCTAAGGCGTGATGCCGCACGGGCCTAGGTTGCGCCCGTGCAAGGCCAAGTCCAGAAACGGCCGATTTGAGCTAGGCCACAGAGTCGCACAGAGTGTCCCCATTTGCAGCGGAAAGTAAATGAACACAAGTGGAAGCGAATTCGAACTCTTTATTGATATCCAAAAAGTTTACAAGCGGCGCTAGGCCGATATTACAAATTGCTCAAGCTCTCTCTCTCTCTATGAAACATAAAAGGCGTGCCAAGTGGCTTACAATGTGGAATGATTCATGGCGATGTTCCGATACATTATGTCCTGTATAGGGTGCTTCAGCTCCTTGCAACGCTCCAAGGCTCCAGAGATAGCTCCGCGCCTTAGCACGTTCGATGGAAGCTCCACACCCGCCGACGATACCTGTATCCTGCAAGTAGACTGTGGGGTTATCAGTACATTGTTATGCACTGGTGGGGAGGCTAGCTCGTCCACAACGCTATCATTACCAAACACATTCCATTTACTTTTGTGCACCGTCTATCATTCATTGTCTTTCTAATCTTGCCTTAGGATTAGTTTCATGGCATATTTCAAGTCCTATCTCGTGTTGCCGAATTCAAGTGTGTGCATGGAAATGAATGCACGACTTACCCATACTTACCGTCTGACCTTCCCTGTCCAAAGTAAACCAAGTTAGTCAACAATTCATATGGAACAACATAATGTGATTCTTGGAAACATTCAATATCAAGGGCGTGTCCCTGCCTCAGTTACTAGCGCATCGTAGGCGTATTCTCTAACTCATTGTACGAAGTATTCATTATCATTTGGTATGATACATTTTAAGCTTATTCAGAAGGTGCTTTGTTCAGATTAACTTAGACTACTTTGATTTCAATGCAAGGACTTGCACGTGGATCGCCACCAGCAAAGCCCACTTAATCTATATACATCGGTCGTTGGCATCACAAGCCATCCTGGACATATTCTCCCTTGGTAATTTCTTACCTATCACTGTGTGCGGCTGGTACACATCTGATAGTCTCTTGAAATTACCCCGCACTTACGTCTCTTGGGTGGCCAAGCCCCCCCCCCTCAGTTAAGCCCGTAAGCCCCTTTTTATTTCGCCTAGGCCGGCATATCCCCCCTTTGATCATGCCGCGGAATCCCATTCTCTTTACGGTCACAGTATACGCCACCCCTCGCTCGTGCCGTTTGTCGACGACCATTTCGTATTAATTTGTCTTTTTAACTTAACGGCTGTCTCTGAGCCGTAGGCTAATCCTTAGCCTTAATGCGTTATCGACCAGGTTGGCATCCGTGCAGTGCGGGTAGCGAGCCCCGTTGAACGTGTCCGTCATACCTGTCGCTTAACCATTTCTTTCTTTCTTATCTTTTATTCATTCTTTCTTTCCTTTCTTTCAATCACTTGTTTGTTCATTCATTCATTTATTCACTTATCCATTCAATCTTTCATTCACACTTTATGCAACTTCCCGTGCGGGAGTCGCCTTGGCGACCCATCGGTCCCACAATCTTTCAATGTTGCTATATTCTACTCGGAACGACTATATTGATAGTCTTCCCATTTCATTGTTTCATTGTTGAACGTATAAGGGACTTGAACGCAAGCTTGTGCCTTAGCACGAGCGTGGAGCGCGGTGCGAGAGTTCTCGTATTTTTCCATGTTCCTTTCCATATTCTATACAAGCATACAAGATAGGATTAATCCCTTAGCTAGGTGCGTTGGGTCATTTATTAGCATGCACAGTGTTATCGCCTAGCGATTTCAGTAATAGTGTCCGTATTATTATGTGTCTAGGCTAAGCACAGATGGGTTCATCGGAGCCACCCACCTTAGCGATGTTCGCATCGGCCGAACGATACTCCGAGTGCGCCTTTGATAGTCTAAGTCTGAATTCATCTTTGACGGGCCATTGTAAGTCTTGCATCGATTCGCATCGATACTTCATCGGGTCGACGGCTCGTTTGAGTCGTTGCACTTGCCGTTTGAATCGGCGTTCCGCTAGGGCGGAGCGGGTCACTACATCCATCATCTCAAATAAGTAAATAAATAAATGAAGTGGGAACCGTTGAGAGAATAAAAAAAAACTTTATGTTGTCTGATCATCAAAAACAAGTTCCAAATATAAGCTGGCTATCAACTCATGACATTTTAGGTTCATTACTCGATCATTAGTTTCAAATTAGGCCTGGTGAGAAAAGAAAAGTTCCAATATAAAAATTTCCAGTCCATATCTAATCAGAATTTGATCGCATATCAATTGTATATTAATATTCTGTCAGGATATCTAGTAATTTGGCATGATCTACAGTTTTATGTATAGCAGAATGTCTTTGAACTAAGCATTTTAGAGCCCAGTGAAGCTTGAAGCTTCTTATGATATGCATGTTTTCTTGACCAAGTTGCAGGTTAGGTGCACAGAATATAAGCTTTGCTGCCAATCCTCTTGTTCAGTTCTGGGACGCAAATGACAAGGATGAGTAATGAGTTTTCTCTTGTTCTTTCTATTGCAGATCCATGGAATCCAGTCATTGCAAAAATTGCTAATATTTGCATATTTCACTTATATATATATATATATATATATATATATATATATATATATATATATATATATATATATATATATATATATAATGGTAATTATTTATTTCAATTTATGGCCACCTAATGGCCCCCAACATGGCCCGGAGGCTACCAACCCACCCGAAGGATACGACCACAACCCAGCCTGTACCCGGCTGAGCCATTTAATTCTCCCACCATATGGGGAATTAAATGCTTCCCCGATACTTGAACCCAAGAACTTTGCGGAGGATGCCTTTGCCTCCCACTCTTACCACTTGGGCTAGGATTGCTTGGCATTATACGAAGAAATGTTGAGCAATGTAGTCAGAGGAACCAAGCCTAGCTGCAAAAGCATATTGATTAGAGATACCGAAAGAAGGATTTAAGTTCTATACCGAAAGAAGGATTTAAGTTCTATACCGAAAGAAGGATTTAACTTGTGCTAGGAGTGCCCTTGTTCATGTAGATGAACCTTTACCTCCATGTTAATCATCTGAATTCTTCCATTTCCAAATTCCTTAACTACTACCTACCTATCAAAGTTTACCTTCTTTCACATATTCTTGTTCTTCAATATGTAAGGACTCTTACCTGCTGATAGCAAAAGTTTTCTTCATGGTCTTTAATTAAACCGGTGCAAGAAGGCACTGGACCCCTTCAAGAGCGAATACCTCCGTATGCAAAACAAACTCGAGATCCTTGTTCAGGTTTTTCTCAAGTCTTTGCCCATATGATTTTTCTTTACTTTTTTATTTTTTTTGGTAGAACTCATAGAACGAAACAACCAAAAAGTAATAGTTTTATCATCATCTACTAGTATGCTGAGGAACTGAAGTAATGGGATTCTGAGAAAAAAATAGCCTACCTAATCCAACTACATTACTGGGCCATCATATTTATCTATACTACTATATAATAGGAAAATTTAGGCTTCACCGTGGAAGCTTTTGTTCCAAAAATATCTTTATCTATGTCTACTAATTAAAATTGTTCATTAGATTTAATGTTGGGTAATTAGGTAATTACGTATAGGAAAAAAATTAAGAGACTATTTTCGATGATGCCTTAATGTGTGGGCCAAGGACTGTTTGGAGACTCCAGAATTTCTTCAAGACGAGTGCCTAGCCCTTCGCAATGCTTTTGGGTGTGCCACTGCCAGTTTGATAAGTCAGTGCCGCTTATTCAATTCAGTTTGTGTCAGTTTTCTTTCTCTTCCATGTAATGATGAATAATTTTTGACATGAATGTGCAGAATACAAATTTTTTTGCTGCAACCTCAAGGTCATATTCAAAGGGAGGGGAGGCAAGTAGACAACACAGAAGGAGCAAGCAGTAAAAATGGGAGTAAAGTAATTGGGCAGATTGAAGTTGAAGGTAAGATATCTAAAATTGTTTTCATTCATTACAACATTTGCAATGACTAATTTTTATTCAAGTTATATCATGAATTAACAAAATTATTACTTTCTTAGCAAGTAGCTCTCTAGGAATTATGGCTTTGTGTATGAACTAAAAGATCTCAATTATAATGGATCGAACGATTTACCACAGGAAAGGAAAAGGATTACCCCTTTCATAGTGGGAAATTAGAGATATTCTAATGTTATAAGTTGTATGTTCTTTTTCAACAAGATGACTATTGGATAGGCATTCATACTCATACATACATCCTTCACTATATATTTTGTTAACACTTTGCATTTTGACCGTGATAGTGAAAAAGATACGGATCACAGATGAAAGCTCCGGGCCACATCTTCCCAATGAGCACTATACATGCAAGTGAGGGCAGAGTATAGGCAAGTCACTTCAATCATGAAAACACAAATCCATGCATTAACTTCATCTCCAGCCCCTAAAGGTTATGATATTAAAATAATGCTAGTTCCTTCTTACATCTTTATGATGTTTCTTTTACTGACATATGGTTGTATTTTCAGAAGCTCTTTCTTGCTCATTGCAATTGAAAAGTAGTATCGTATGTCCAGACAAAAGCTCAGTTGTCTACTTGAAACCAGGAACTGGGGACTCTCATATCTTGTAAGTTGAATGTTAAGAAATTGCATTCCTTTTGAATACCATTATCAGAAAGAAAAAAAGATGTTTTATGTCTTGCAGAAGTTAGGTTTCTCTTTCGAAGTAGTTGATAATGGACGCTATCTTTCAGTTTTCCAGAGAGCACGTTAGATGAAGTTTTTGTGGAAGTTCTAGATATTGATAAGACTAACCAAGGGCGTGCTACAATTCAGATCTCTTCATTGTCTAACAGTCAGGTATCTTTTTTCCTTCTCATATTCTAATAGTTTATCTTGATGAATATTACATGATTAAAATAGACAATGCTGATCCATTATTGGTGAAAACAAGGGGAGATAGTTAAGTGGTGGCCTTTTTTATATGGAGGGTAATGGATGTGTAGGCAAGGTTCATATCTGCATTAATGTATATGGCTCTTCTTGGAAGATGAATTCAACAAAGGTTTTAGAAAGTCTTTTCCCTCTTTCTTTTGATATTAATGATGGTTTATGTTTGTGAGACTTTATTAGGCTAGAAAAGGTTAAGGTTTAATTAGTCTTGAATCATTTGAGATGTTTGAAAGAAATATAATTTGGTGATTTCTTATTTGTAGGGTGGTCCTGCAGTGGAGACCCGCATATATGATCTAGTACTTGAGGCGGCAATGCGTGCTCAGCAACATATTTTATCTGAGGGAGATTGATGATGCTGATAAGCATGTTGCAACTATACAAGCAAAGAAGAACAGAAAAGTTGTGATTGTTGGTGGAGGATACATTGGCCTTGAACTTGGTGTTACTCTTAAAATGGATGATCTCAATGTCACAATGGTTTGAAAATTCTTTTTTTTTTTGTACTGCACTTGAGATTGTAAGCTAGTAATAACATTATTTTCTGTTTGTTCAGCATGAGAATGAACCATTGTGAGCTAGCAACATTGGTTGCTTTTTGTTTTTTGATGGAATATTGTTATGTAAACTTGATACATTTATTAATTAATACAATTTTGGTTTCATTGTTGATGATTGTTAATGTTTATATAAAATTGTATTTTCTGATGTATTTCGGCTTTGTATAGAGGATAAACAGGTTTAAATAGATTTGATATGAATGAATTGAGTATGTAAGTGGGAGAATTTTTTTTTTAATTCTATATTTAAAAAACGACATATCTTACCTGTTGAAAAAAGAAAATTAGTGGAAAACCAAGATGCATGTTATTTGACAGTTTTAGTCTGTTGTTTTTATTTGACAGATAATAACTATCGTTTTATACATCTATGACACGACAGTCCAAAACTGTCGTTTAAATTTTGGGACGCGCTATTAACGACGGATGTTCTAACAGTCCAAAACTGTCGTTTAATGTGATTTACGACAGTTTTGGACTGTCGAAAAATGCATGTTCTGGCGTAGTGAGCGAGGAGGGCGTGCTGGGAGCTGGCCAGCAGGGAGGCTCGGCCGAGGAAGGTCGTCGGACTCGGGGCAGAGCCAGCATGGGAGGGCAGATCGGCCGAAGGTGGCCGAGAGGACTCGCGAAGGGGCGCTCGGCCTAGGGTTCTGGCCGAGAGGGAGGCCGCGACGGGCGCTGGAGGCAGGCCGAGATGGAGGCCGTGACGGGCGCTGGAGTTGGGCGGACCTGCGGGCGGCGCTCGGGGAGGTCGGGGTCGGCGGACGCGCTGTGGGCGCGGGTCCGGCAGAGGAGGCCGGCGGGTTTGAGCGCCAGCGGAAGGGCGCGGGTTCGCCGGGAGGTGCGCGCCGGAGTGGGGCGGCGCCGGGGTCTTGGCCGGAGTGGCGCGGGTTCGTCGGGAAGCGGGGCTCGGGAGCTCGGGTGAAAGGAGGAAGAGTGGAAGAAGTGATGGGGTTTGAGCGGAAGGGGAAGAGTGAGTAAGGGTGCTGGTGATGATTGTGGGGGAAGTGGTGGAGGTGTTGTGTGTTATAAAGGAAAAGTGGGGGAGTGGGTTTGTACGTGTGGTGAAGAGGGGTAAATGTGCTGGAGAATAGGGGAGAAGGCCTGGTCGTGGGGAGCCAGGCCATAGGTTATATTTTTTTTATAAATGATTAATATATAGAAATTAGAATTTTAAAAGAAAGAAAAATAAGGACGGTTCGGGCTGAGTTGGATTTCGAAAACCGGGTCTGGTTCGAGTTCGGGGTCGGACTCCGGACATGGGGTCGGGGCAGGGCCACAAACAAAACCCAAACGATAATTTCAAAAATAGTATTTTCCTAAATCCGACCAAATAATAATATAATAATATATAATAATAATAATATAATAATACTATAAAACCAAAATTATACTACAAACCAATAATCAAAAATCAGGGTTTCACAATCTTCCCTCCTTAGAAAATTTCGTCCTCAAAATTAAAGGCAGGGTTAGGAGTAAACTCAAATCAAACAGGTACGTGTACTACGCCCGTAACTCAGGTCCAACAATAAGAATTGCCAAGGCAGTCGTGGATGAGACATTTAGGAACAAGTTTTAACTATGTCACCATCCACGCAGAACAAGAATATATATATACGAACCAAGGTACACGTGGTTGATCAGACCATTATGCACCGGTTCTGATTAGACAATATATTAGTAAGTACACCCAATAAAATACTGTCATGATCAAGCTCGATAAAGAAATAAGCTCGCAAAACTAGGCTAACTTAACAGCATCAGTCAAAATATTAGAACGAAAGATAAGGTTTACAAGAAATAGAAATTTATGGGGCGGCACAGGGTTCCTGGTTTTCTTCTCACCTCTGTCCAATATTGCCACTGGCTTCTCTGGCACTGTGAGGCTGGGTCCAATTTCCAGCTCCGAATGGTCCAAGATGTGGCTCGGGTCCGGGATGTAGCGTCTCAGCTGCGAAACATGGAAGACGTTGTGGACGCCTTCGAGACTTGGGGGTAGAGCCACTCGATAAGCCACTTCTCCAATCCTGTTGAGTACTTCAAAAGGACCAATATACCTGGGGCTTAGCTTTCCTGCTCTGCCGAAACGGATGGTTCCTCTGGTAGGAGAGATCTTCACAAACACACTGTCACCTACTTCAAACTCCAATGGCCGTCGGCTGCTATCGGCCCAATGCTTCTGTCTGTCCTAGGCAATCCTGAGCTTGTCTCTGATTATTCTTACCTTCTCTGTTGTATCGGCCACCATCTCAGGTCCAAGCAGTACTCGATGTCGTCCCAAGCAAGTGGAATACGACAACGACGTCCATAGAGTGCCTCGAACGGTGTCATACCGATGCTAGCTTGGTAGCTGTTGTTGTAAGAGAACTCTACCAAGTACAAATGGTCTTCCCAAGACCTTCCAAATTCCAAGACGCAGGATCTCAGCATGTCTTCTAGCGTCTGGATTGTTCTCTCTGATTGTCCGTCGGTCTGGGGATGGTAGGCGGTGCTGAACTTCAGTTATGTTCCCAAACTGTCATGCAAACTCTTCCAAAAGTGAGAGGTAAATCTAGTATCTTTGTCAGACACAATACTTACCGGAACTCCATGAATCCGGTAGATATGCCGCATGTACAGTACTGTCAACTTCTCGGTGGATAGACCAACCTTGAAGGGGATAAAGTGAGTTGGCTTCGTCCGTCGGTCCAAGATAACCCAAATGGCACCCTTCCCTCCTTGGGATCGAGGCAGTCCTGACACGAAGTCCATTGTTATGTGCTCCCATTTTTACTCCGGAATGTCAAGCAGCTGCAATAGTCCTGCGGGTCTCTGTCTGCTAGCTTTCACTTGTTGACAAATTAAACATCTAGCCACATACCTGGATACGTCCTTCTTCATTTCGTACCACCACACTATAGTACGCATATCCCGGTACATTTTGTTGGCTCCAGGATATATGGAATACTGCGACTGGTGCGCTTCTTGCATCAGCTCGTTCCTCAGTTCGCCAGTTGGTATGCAAAGCCTCGTACCATTCTTCAGTGCTCCGTCACTGGCGATTGAGAATCCTTCAAGTGTTCCTGCCAGCACTTGATCTCTGAGTTTGCAAAGCGTCTCGTCTTGGAATTGTGCCTCCTTGACTCTGTCCATTAGACTTGAACGCACTTGCAACTGCATCATTGTTGTATCAGCTCCTGGTACAATGGCTTCTCTTTCCAGTTTCTTCATTTCTTCTTCAGGCAGTACAACTTCCAGTCCAAGCTTTTCCATGTCCTCCAGCAAATGACGCTCCTTGGTCAAGAACATTGCCATCGGGTATCGACTAAGTGCATCTGCAACAACATTAGCCTTACCCGGATGATACTGCAGGTTGGTGTCGAAATCCTTCATCAGCTCCAGCCATCGTCTCTGTCGTATGTTTAGCTCCTTCTGAGTGAAAACATATTTAAGACTTTTATGGTCTGTAAATATTTCCACTCTCTTTCCATAAAGGTAGTGCTTCTATAGTTTTAATGCAAATATCACTGCTGTAAGCTCCAAATCATGTGTGGGATAGTTCTTCTCATGAGTCTGTAATTGCCTAGATGCGTAAGAAATTACTTTCCCATGTTGTTGAAGAACGCAACCCAATCCCTTACCGGAAGCATCACTGTATATTGAGAAACCGCCGGTACCTGCGGGTAGCGCAAGTATCGGCGCCGTTGTAAGCCTCTTCTTCAATTCCTCAAAAGCTGAATGGCAAGCTTCAGACCAAATGAATTCTTTGTTCTTCCTAGTGAGCTTCATCCTTGGTTCAACAATCTTGGAGAAATCCTTCACGAACTTCCGGTAGTAGCCAGCTAAACCCAAAAAGCTTCTGATTTCTGCAACCGAACTTGGTGCAGTCCACTTCTCAATAGCAGCTATCTTCTTTGGATCCACCGAAATTCCTTTTCCTGTGACAACATGGCCCATAAATTCTACTTTGTCTAAAAAGAATTCGTATTTAGATTGCTTACCATAGAGCTTCTTCTTCCTCAAGGTGCTCAGAACTTTCCTCAGGTGCTCTTCATGCTCTTCTTCAGTCTTCGAGTAGATCAGTATGTCATCGATGAAGACAACAACAAACTGATCCAGGTATTCATGGAAGACCTGGTTCATGAGATTCATGAATACTGCAGGAGCATTCGTCAGTCCAAATGGCATGACCAAAAATTCAAATTGCCCATACTTGGTGTTGAATGCCATTTTCGGGATATCCTCCTTCCTGACCTTGATTTGATGGTAGCCAGACCTGAGATCTATCTTCGAAAATACCTTGGCTCCACTTAGTTGATCAAACAGGTCATCGATCCGGGACAGAGGGTACTTGTTCTTGATGGTGATGTTGTTCAGCGGCCGGTAATCGATGCACATACGCACGGTTCCATCCTTCTTGGGTACGAACAAAAGTGGTGCTCCCCAGGGTGAAGCCCCGTCTCTGATAAATCCTTGTGCCTTCAGTTCGTCAATTTGATCCTTCATCTCCTTTGCCTCCTTGGGGTTGACTCTGTAGCATCCCTGAGAAATAGGGAAAGAGCCGGGTACTAGGTCGATGGTGAATTCCACATATCGATCTGGCGACAATCCTGGAAGACTATCTGGAAAGGCGTCCATGAATTTCGCTATGATAGGGTGAGGAGGCCCGGGTTCTTCGGTGAAAGAGGAGTAGGTAATACTCTTCATGTCTTCCGGAGCTCGAGAGATTTCAAACTCCGGTTCTCCTGGTGGGTTGAAGATTACACAACCTCGGTGACAATCTATCAGCGCATGCTGTTCACTTAACCAGTCCATCCCTAGGACTACATCATAGTTGGGCAAGTGCATCACAAGTAAGGGTGTTAAGAATTGGTGGCCTGAGATAGTTATGGGACAATTACAAGCCTCAGTGATGGGTATGGGTCCAAGTATGACCGATGGTGGACCTCAACGCCAGCAGGGCCGAAACGTGTGGTCTTTCCTTTGATCGTACTATGGAAGGTTTTGGTTGCAAACACAAGCAAGGTAGCCTACCAGTCTATAGCAAACTAAAATATTTACTTATAATATATATTTCAGACCTATGTCATGACAAATTAATGTTATAGTGTTTTAATTGTTTCTAGGTATGTTTTCCTAAGTTGTTGTTTCGCGACCTGCATGGGCCACCACTAAAAATATTTCACGACCCGATCCCAAATAATTGGGTCGAACCGGATCATGCCCAGCCTGCACCGTTGTTGAGACGGCGACAGTAAGCTGTATCCACTATTGCAGGTAATCACAACAACATCTATATATTTGTCACAACTCAATATTCGGAAATTTAAAACTTTATTCAACATTTGAAAAGTACAACTGGAATTAGAAAGACTGAAATAAAATACTGAAGTCAAATTAACAAAATTCTAAAACAACACAACTGGAAACAAATAATCTAGCTATGCGTTCGTCTCGTCGGCCTCAGGTCCTGCGTCCTCCAATGGGGACTCTGGCAATACCACAGGGTGTAGAACTGGGTCATAATAGTTGTTGTATAACAGCTCAGCATCCTCAAAACCCCTAAAAATGTTATCTCCAGTCAGGAGGGAGTAAAGTACAATTCATGATAATCTAACAATTGAAATAATAATAGAATTATGCACTTTTAAACAATTTGAAATAAACAGTTCTCCAGCAGTTAAAACATTGTGATGTGAATAGGCAATGAATATGACCGGCTTGGGTTGTATAGTGAATGATATGGCTTATCCCCGTGTGTGTGAGGGATAAGCTAATACAGTTCTAAATTATTACTTTGGATGTGGTCATACTCATTACACTACTCCCCCAGTACCCAACAGTTAATCAGTCAGTGCTCCCAGAGAGAGTTCCGTGTTGCATCGTGGTTTAAACTTGCAATAAAACAATTATTAAATAATTATAAACTAACACAAAATGTACTTGCCTTTGTTTACGACTGGAAACGGTGTTGGTTCCGGGAAGATGCTAGGTTCGTCTCCGAGATCCTACAGTTGGAGAACTTGACTTAGAACCATTGTGAAACCAAGCTAGGTGTGCTAGTTGCAATCTCTAGTAGCAGGTCCTAATCAGATTTTAAGTTTGTATATTTAATCTACTGCTAACGGTTTACGACGCGTACTACGTTGGTTCTCATTTAGTTGGATAGCCAGTTTCTGGTTTTACTTGAAAAATTATCGTTACCGTTAATTTGGCAAAAACTTGTATTTTGTAATATTATATATAAAACTACTGTTTTTCTTTTAAATGAGAAAAATGTGGATTTTGTTAATTATCAATATTTTAATTAAGTTATTTTATCGTGAGAAATCCTTATTAATTTATACAAAATATTTATTAGTCATAAATTAAAATAAGAGAAAATTAGTTAGCTCTGACTAATATCCCGTATTTTTAAATATCGAAAACGAAATTAAAAATAAAATAAATAAAATCTTAGGAGTCTCAGACATGGTCCAATCGTCACTATTTGTTGCTAATGCCTCCAAGTCCGGGTAAAACCGGTTTCGTTTGCATTTCGCTAGGGCCCACGGACCGGTATGGTCGTCGCCCAAAAATCCAAATAAACAATTTCCAAAAACTGATTGAAATTCATTTCTAAAATTTTATAAAAATTTGGACAGCATTTCCTCTATTTTCGGGACAACCCAAAACTGGAAAAATGCGCCGAAACACCCATAGTAGAAGTCCCAAACCAGGGAACACCCAGAAAATAACTTCCAAACCATTTTACACCAAAATTAAATTCACAGAATAATTCCCGAAGCTTAATCGGAAACCCGAAATATAGTTCGGGAATTCCCGAAATGAAATTGGAAACCACACCGCACAAAAATCCAGCAAACACATTTGGAAAAATCCGAAATAACCACAGAATGACACAGAACCGTCTCCGAAAAATCCGAAGTTACTACATCGCTCTAAAACCGAATTCCCGGAAGGGAATCGGGGACCAATTTCATCATTGACTACCGAAAATGGGACGGGACAAAGGAGTTATTGTCACGCCCCAGAACCAGAATACTGGAGAGCGGGGGCAGACATAGCCAGCTACGTATATTGAAATGGAATCCACCTCGCTATACGGTCACGGCTGTCTAGATATGAGGGTTTACTACAAGCCATCGGTCTCTTAAGGTCAAGCCTATTGTCTCAATCTCAAACAAGTAATATAGTTACAAGATGTTAGATCACAAAATATACAGTAAAAGGCGTCCCAAATATTATATATTCAGTTGATCATGAAGCTAGTCTTACAAAATGCGAGGACTAGCAAGAGTTAAGTCATACATGATCAACCCTAGGATTTGTTAATCATGCTACAGCCCGTCGGCAGACAGTAAGTAAATGTGCATCGAGCTAACAGGTGATCGTCGGCTAAACGCCTCAAAAGAATAATTTACAATGGAGTGAGTGAAACAAAATGGAAAACCCACTCGTAGCCCGGGTTCCTTCTAGTCGCCACCATCGGGCTGGAGGTTCGGTAGATCCTCGGGTGCTGCTCCGAAATATGGCCACACAAAACCAGCTGGGTCAAACCCTAGAAAGAGCAAGTGCCACAAAGGAGGCCACGAAATAAGAACAAAGCCAGCATATCAGAACATGAGAAAAAAAGAAGAAAATGCAAGTAATAAAAGTACAGCAGGACAATAAACTACTAGGGACATGGAACCATTCCGGGAGCCAGATTTCAACCCGTAAACCAAACAAGGACCGAGATTGTAACCCTTCGCCTGAATAGCCCTTGTCTCTATTCATTTATTGTTAAGGATAAGTAAAACAATCATGCACAGGAGTACTAGGGTACAGGGACTAGACAAGACTTAGACAGGGCTGGACACCATCCATTTACAAACGACCAAGCAATTACTACGGCTTACTACTTAACTAACTAGGGTTATCACAAGCCTAATTACTAACAAGATGCAAGTGAGAATTTCTAGTCCCAAGCCCTGCAGACTATCTAGTTATCCTTCTACGGGGTTGATAGTATGGATGGATACATCACACAGGAGACGATATACCCTTAGGTGACTTAGAAGGTGCAACACATAACAGTGTGCTGGAAATGTGCCCTACTCGTCGGCAGGCTACAAGTCCGTTTAAATGCGCCCAGATAACGAGATTGCCTGTGACTAGAAATTCTCCATGAACTATAGTTTGATCTAATCATTAGCCCAATGCATATTCAGTGCGAATCCCTGGCCGTGGTACCCAGGAAGTCACGTCCTAGACATGATGCAAGACAGGACAGGTAGAATTGCACAAGCAACAAGAAAGAACACCCACGGTGTCTGGGGCAAGTCAAGTTAAGTTATCAGGTTAACGAGTCAAGTCAAGTCAGAAGTGCGCCACGGCGGGCCACTATCAAGATATCAAGTTACAGGGGATTAATTACAGGTCGCAGGTTACAAGTTAAAAGCCACAAGTTACAAGTATCCCAACAAGTTACTGCCAAAATCAAAGAATGCTAGCAATAAATTAAAACACAGAAAATCGTGTCAAGGCGTGCCGGGTCAAACCAAGTCGTGCTGTGGACATCAAGATCTCAGAGAGCAAAATCAGCAAGAGAACAAAATCGAGGACCAAGGGGAACACCAAGGGTCAGGAAGGGAAGCCATGGCACAGGGTGTGCCAGGCAAGGGGCTCGGGTAAGCGACGCCAAAAGACGCGCTCGGGAATGGTCGCAGCGCGCCAAGGGGCGCAGGGAGCCAAACGCGCAGGAGGCGTAGGGGTCCATGGCGCAGGGGGCCGAGGGCGCAGGAGCCAATGGCGCAGGGGGAGCAGCACGGTCGGCTGGGCACAGGGGGCCGATGGTGCAGGGGGCCGAGGGCGCAGGAGCCAATGGCGCAGGGGGGCCGAGGGTGCAGGAGCCAATGGCGCAGGGGGGCGCAGCGCGGTCGGCTGGGCGCGCTCGGGCGCAGGCTAGCAAGCGCGCAGGTCAGCGTGCGCGGACGAGGGCTGCACGGGGAGCAACCAGCGCTAAAGAGCACGGCGCGGGCGAGGGCTGTGCGGGGAGCAACCAGCGCTAAAGAGCACGGCGCGGGGAGCAGCCCGGCGCTAAACAGCGCGGCTGGAGGGGTCTTCTCTCCAAACAAGCCGAGAGCAACCTCCAAGAACACAAAATCCCTATTTCCATAACTTGACCAATTCAAAACCAAATTTGGATTTTCAAAGTTCTAACTTGAGTAAAATTGAATTCTCTTCCACATGGAAGCATCAAAACAAGCAAAAATCTAAGTTTAATAGATCAAAACCAAGAAAATCCGAAAATAGCTCACACTTAGATCTAGAACAATGGAGACTCCAAATCATAAAATGTCAAGTTCTAATGTTGTTCTCCATGGTCTAATCTAGCTAATGGACAAATAAAATATGGTATTTATTTGTTGGCAAGGTGCACTTGCCTATGGTGTTGGGTGTTGTGTGGAAGAAGGAAGAAGGAGTTAAGGATTAATGAGGGAAGTAATGAGGAGAGAGAATGGTTGGTGGGGATTTAATGAGGGTGGTTGTGGTGGAATGAGGGTGGAGTATAGGTTAAAGTGTTCCATTGGGTTTAAAAATCAAATCAAACCAACTAAACCAACTAAAACCGAGCCGAGTCGAAACCCAAAATACGAGAAAACCCAAAATTCTGCAAGTCGAGAAAAATAAAAATATATGCCAAAATCCGACTATGAGTATAAATACGAAATACGGGAAATGAGGGTGACAACTCTACCCACCTTAAAAGAATTCCGTCCTCGGAATTTAATCAAGGAGCTAGAGACTGCCACGGTAAGCTACGCTAAGCACCAACAACTACACTAAGCAGTTCAATCATACATTCATACATGCAAGCAAGGGATGGAAAAGCATAAGGCATAAGTAAGATATTATACCTTACGAGTCAAACAAGTCGGGATATCGCGATCGGATGTCGTCCTCACGCTCCCACGTTGACTCACCTAGAGAGTGATGACCCCAAGCAACACGGACTAAGCTAATAATCTTGTTCTTGAGTATCTTCTCTCTCTGGTCCAATATAGACACGGGCCTTTCCTTATACGAAAGGTTGGTACCAACAACCAATTCCGAATGGTCCAGGATATGGCTCGGGTCTGGGACATACCGTCGTAATTGGGACACATGGAATACATCATGTACCTCTCTTAGCGACGGCGGAAGAGCAAGACGATAGGATACATCTTCTACTCGCTCCAGGATATCGAACGTACCTATATACCTAGGACTAAGCTTTCTTCGTACGCCAAAGCGAATGACGTCGCGGTTAGGCGAGATCCTAAGGAATACATGGTTGCCGATAGCAAACTCTAAGGGACGCATGTGAGCATCGGCCTAATGGCGCTGGCGCTCTTGGGCAACTCGAAGATGATCTCGGACTCTTCTGACTACTTTAACTGTCTGGGCAATCATTTCTGGACCGAGCATCTGCCTCTCTCCGATATCGTCCCATGCTAGCGGGGATCTGTACTTCCTACCATACAGTGCCTCGAACGGTGCCATCTGGATACTAGCCTGGAAACTGTTGTTGTATGAGAACTCCACCAGGTGCAAGTGATCTTCCCACGAACCACCGAAGTCAAGTGTACAGGACCGCAACATATCTTCAAGAGTCTGGATTATATGCTCCGACTGACCATCTGTCTACGGATGATATGCTGAACTGAACTGGAGACGATTTCCCAAACTCTCTTGCAGGCTGCGCTAAAAGTGTGATGTGAATCTTGAATCCCTGTCCGAGGTGATACTGACCGACACCCCATGAAGCCTGACAATCTGCCTGAGGTACATCTCTGCTAGCTGAGCTGTCGACTGACCCATTCTGAACGGAAGAAAGTGAGCCACCTTCGTAAGCCTGTCAACTATAACCCAAATAACATTCCGACCAACCGAAAATCTAGGCAATCCAGTCACAAAATCCATGGTCACATGCTCCCACTTCTATTCTAGAATCGACAAGGGCTGAAGAAGTCCAGCGGGCCTCTGATGTTCAGCTTTAACCTACTGGCAAACCAAACACCGAGCGACAAACTGGGCTATCTCCCTCTTCATGCCATTCCACCAGAAATGCTGACGAATATCACGGTACATCTTCGTGCCACCGGGATGAACAGAATACTGTGAACTATGAGCTTCTGCCATGACCTCTTGTCTGATATCTCTACTGGGTACACAAAGACGAGTGCCGTGTCAAAGTGTACCATCTTCATGAATACATAACTCTGGTCTTCTTCCTGCCTCACACTCCGCTCTGAGCCGCTGAATCTTGGAATCTGTAGATTGCGCCACCCGGATCCTCTCAACTATGCTGGACTGAACCTGTAGACTGGCCATCAACGCCATATTGGTAGGAAGAACCACTTCAATTTCCATCTTCTGAAGATCTGCCAATAACTCTAGTTGCGCCGTTAGGAAGTAAACTCCGGCTCTCCGGCTCAACGCATCTGCTACAACGTTGGCCTTCCCTGGGTGATACTGCAAATTTACATCGTAGTCCACCAGTAGCTCAAGCCATCTCCTATGCCGCATATTAAGGTACTTTTGGGTGAAAACATATTTCAGGCTCTTGTGATCCGTAAATATCTCCACTCTATCTCCATACAAGTAGTGCCTCCACAACTTAAGTGCAAACACTACTGCTACCAGCTCCAAGTCGTGGGTCGGGTAATTCTTCTCATGATCACGAAGTTGACGTGATGTATAAGATATTACCTTCCCATGCTGCATCAAGACACACCCCAATCCTCTGTCTGAAGCGTCGCAATAAACTGTGAATCCTCCGGTCCCATCTGGAAGTGTGAGAATGGGAGCCGTTATCAAACCTTGCTTCAATTTCTCAAATAATTCTTGGCACTCTGCTGTCCAAGCAAACTGCACATCCTTGCGGGTCAACTGGGTCATCAGCGCCGAAATACTTACAAAATCTGAAACGAATTGCCGGTAGTAGCCGGCCAATCCAAGGAAGCTACGAACCTCTGCCGCTGAACTAGGTATTGGCCATGTCTCGATAGCCACAATCTTCTGGGGATCTACTTCCACTCCTCCTCGGGTAATGATGTGACCCAAGTACGAAATACGATCGAGCCAGAACTCGTATTTGCTGAACTTGGCGTACAACTGATGCTCTCTATGCGTCTGAAGGATAATCCTGAGATGTTGCTCATGCTCTGCTTCGCTCTTGCTGTAGACCAGGATATCATCTAGGAACATGATCACGAACTGATCCAAGTAAGGCATGAAAATGCGATTCATGAGGTCCATGAATACGGCTGGCACATTGGTCGCTCCAAAGGGCATAACAAGGAACTCCCAATGCCCTTACCTAGATCGGAAAGCTGTCTTCGGGATGTCCTGCTCTCTGACTCTGATCTAGTGGTATCCTGATCGCAAGTCTATCTTCGAAACTACTGAAGCCCCTCTGAGTTGATCAAACAAGTCATCTATCCTCGGGAGAGGGTATCTGTTCTTGATTGTCACCGAGTTCAAGGTACGATAATCTAGACATAATCTGGATGTGCCATCCTTCTTCTTCACAAGAAGCATCGGGGCTCCCCAAGGCGATCCACTTGCACGAATGAATCCCTTGGTCCTCAATTCTTCAATCATCTTGTACAAAATCTCTAACTCTGAAGGCGCCATCCTGTAGACTCGCTCTGATACTGGTGCTGTCCCGGGGATCAAGTCTATAGTGAACTCAATCTCCCGCTCTGGCAGCATCCCTGGAAGTTCTCCTGGGAAGACATCTGGAAACTCTTCAACTATCCTGGGCAACTGCTCTGCTGCTACTGCCATCCGCAACACTGGGGAGGATGGTTCCACTGCGCCTCTGGAAAATGAAAATTCTGGCTCGCCTAGAATACTAAAGACAACCCTGCCAGCATGGCAGTCTATCCTAGCATACTGGTTCCTCAACCAATCCATGCCTAAGACCACATCATAGTCTGCCATAGGGAATTATATAAATCTAGCGGGGAACTCTCTACCGCTAACTACGATCCGACATGAGGAAAACACTCGATCTACTCCCACAAGACCATTACTAGTAAGTATATTGAGCCTTACTGATAATGACTCGGGCTCCAATCCTATCCGTGTCGCGAATCGTACAGACATGAATGAATGCGATGCACCAGAATCAAATAATACCAATGCTGGAGAGGAGTTGACGAGAATAGTACCTGCCACTACCTCACCTGGTGTAACTTCTTCTTCCATAGTCATCATCTTGGCCTGACCTTGTCCTCTAGCTGCGGATTCCCTCTGCTGGAAACCTCCCTGCCTGCTCTGTACTTGGGCTTGGGTATACTGCTGCTGGTTCTGCTGATGAAACGCCTGGGCCTGAGGCAACAATGGCCTCGGGTACTGCTGCTGCTGCATAGGTGCTGGTCCCCTAACCGATGGACTGGTTAGGTTGGAAGAGGACGAACTACCCCTATTCGGGCAGGCTCCTATCTTGTGATCTGCCGCTCCACAAGCCAGGCACAATCCCTGTGCCCTGCGACAATCTGCCACCATGTGGCCTGGCTTCCCGCAATGAGAACATCCCATCACGGAAGTCTGCTTCTGCTTCTGCTGTTGTGGGTACGTCGGGGTTGACTGCTGAACCGACGTTACTGAGGCCGCCCGCCTCGGAGTTCCAATGGTCAAACTCCTAGCTGCCGGGGCCGGAGCTGATGATTGTTGCATCTGGTTGTGGGATCGCTTCCTACCTCCGGTCCTATCCACGATCCTCTGGGAGGTGTATTCATGCCTCCTAGCTGCTCTCAAAACCGTATCGAACGTCTGGTGCTCGAACTGCTCAACTGCCAACAAGATCTCCAAATGCAGTCCCTGTTGGAACCGCTGGGCCCTATCAAACTCGGTCGCCACCAAGGTGGGGGCAAACCTATTGAGTCTAGAAAACTCAGATGCATACCCGTCGACCGATCTGCCTCCCTGCTTCAAGTTGGTAAACCTCGTCTGCAGGTCGTACCGAACCACAGCATCAAAATACTTCGTCTGGAATCTATCTCTGAACACCGCCCAAGCAATGGGTGCCACCAATCCCATGGCCTGTGCCGTCCACCAACTGCGAGCTAAGTCCAGCAACTGTAGCCGTACCACGGCCACCTTCTCATTCTCAGGTGTTCTAGCTGCTTCCAGAATCACCTCGGTATCCTGAAGCCAAGCGTCTGCGGCAATCGCATCTTCGCTGCCGTCGAAGAATGGAGGGTTCAAGCGCTTGAAGCTGTTGGCCGCACTGTTCCCTGGATGACCGCCTCTTGTCAAAGCATCTGCCACTGCCTGGTGCAAGGCATCTCCTCTACGATCCTGGAAAGCTATCAAGGTCCTGATGAGACCTACCAAGGTGCCATCGTCAGGCTCTGCAGGCTGGACGGGCTGAACCAGTGGCTCTCCTCCAGTAGGTACAACTCAGAAGGCAACTCCGAAATGCTGGACTTGATCTCCGGGTTGCTGGTCCACGGGAAGTGCTCCACCTTGCTGATCGGCGGGGTCAGGTATAGTACCGCTGAAGAAGACGACACAGCAAAAACAATAAGGAAGGACCAGGACAGATCAACGATACAAGCACATGATCAGGGCAATAATCTCAGGGATTTGAAAATACGAGCGGAGATCAAGGGCGAATACTGATTGAGACATCTATTCGGTAAACCCTCACATTTCTTGATTGACAAGACCTGCATGGGCCACCACTTAAACCATGTCACGCCCCAGAACCAGAATACTGGAGAGCGGGGGCGGACATAGCCAGCTACGTATATTAAAATGGAATCCACCTCGCTATACGGTCACGGCTGTCTAGATATGAGGGTTTACTACAAGCCAACGGTCTCTTAAGGTCAAGCCTATTGTCTCAATCTCAAACAAGTAATATAGTTACAAGATGTTAGATCACCAAATATACAGTAAAAGGCGTCCCAAATATTACATATTCAGTTGATCATGAAGCTAGTCTTACAAAATGCGAGGACTAGCAAGAGTTAAGTCATACATGATCAACCCTAGGATTTGTTAATCATGCTACAGCCCGTAGGCAGACAGTAAGTAAATGTGCATCGAGCTAACAGGTGCTCGTCGGCTAAACGCCTCAAAAGAATAATTTACAATGGAGTGAGTGAAACAAAATGGAAAACCCACTCGTAGCCCGGGTTCCTTCTAGTCGCCACCATCGGGCTGGAGGTTCGGTAGATCCTCGGGTGCTGCTCCGAAATCTGGCCACACAAAACCAGCTGGGTCAAACCCCAGAAAGAGCAAGTGCCACAAAGGAGGCCACAAAATAAGAACAAAGCCAGCATATCAGAACATGAGAAAAATAGAAGAAAATGCAAGTAATAAAAGTACAGCAGGACAATAAACGACTAGGGACATGGAACCATTTCGGGAGCCAGATTACAACCCGTAAACCAAACAAGGACCGGGGTTGTAACCCTTCGCCTGAATAGCCCTTGTCTCTATTCATTTATTGTTAAGGATAAGTAAAACAATCATGCACAGGAGTACTAGGGTACAGGGACTAGACAAGACTTAGACAGGGCTGGACACCATCCATTTACAAACGGCCAAGCAATTACTAAGGCTTACTACTTAACTAACTAGGGTTATCACAAGCCTAATTACTAACAAGATGCAAGTGAGAATTTCCAGTCCCAAGCCCTGCAGACTATCTAGTTATCCTTCCGCGGGGTTGAGAGTATGGTTGGATACATCGCCCAGGAGACGATATACCCTTAGGTGACTTAGAAGGTGCAACACATAACAGTGTGCTAGAAATGTGCCCTACTCGTCGGCAGGCTACAAGTCCGTTTAAATGCGCCCAGATAACGAGATTGCCTGTGACTAAAAATTCTCCATGAACTATAGTTTGATCTAATCATTAGCCTAATCCATATTCAGTGTGAATCCCTGGCCGTGGTTCCCAGGGAGTCACGTCTTAGACATGATGCAAGACAGGACAGGTAGAATTGCACAAGCAACAAGAAAGAACACCCACGGTGTCTGGGGCAAGTCAAGTTAAGTTATTAGGTTATCGAGTCAAGTCAAGTTAGGAGTGCGCCACGGCGGGCCACTATCAAGATATCAAGTAACAGGGGATTAATTACATGTCGCAGGTTACAAGTTAAAAGCCACAAGTTACAAGTATCCCAACAAGTTACTGCCAAAATCAAAGAATGCTAGCAATAAATTAAAACACAGAAAATCGTGTCAAGGCGTGCCGGGTCAAACCAAGTCGTGCTGTGGACATCAAGATCTCAGAGAGCAAAATCAACAAGAGAACAAAATCGAGGACCAAGGGGAACACCAAGGGTCAGGAAGGGAAGCCATGGCACAGGGTGTGCCAGGCAAGGGGCTCGGGTAAGCGGCGCCAAAAGACGCGCTCGAGAATGGTCGCAGCGCGCCAAGGGGCGTAGGGAGCCAAACGCGCAGGAGGCGCAGGGGTCCATGGCGCAGGGGGCCAATGGCGCAAGGGGCCGAGGGCGCAGGAGCCAATGGCGCAGGGGGCGCAGCGCGGTCGGCTGGGCGCAGGGGGCCGATGGCGCAGGGGGCCGAGGGCGCAGGAGCCAATGGCCCAGGGGGGGCCGAGGGCGCAGGAGCCAATGGCGCAGGGGGGCACAGCGCGGTCGGCTGGGCGCGCTCGGGCGCAGGCCAGCAAGCGCGCAGGTCAGCGTACGCGGGCGAGGGCTGCGCGGGGGAGCAACCAGCGCTAAAGAGCGCGGCGCGGGGAGCATCCCAGCGCTAAACAGTGCGGCTGGAGGGGTCTTCTTCTCCAAACAAGCCGAGAGCAACCTCCAAGAACACAAAATCCCCATTTCCATAACTTGACCAATTCAAAACAAAATTTGGATTTTCAAAGTTCTAACTTGAGTAAAATTGAATTCTCTTCCACATGGAAGCATCAAAACAAGCAAAAATCTAAGTTTAATAGATCAAAACCAAGAAAATCCGAAAATAGCTAACACTTAGATCTAGAACAATGGAGACTCCAAATCACAAAATGTCAAGTTCTAATGTTGTTCTCCATGGCCTAATCTAGCTAATGGACAAATAAAATATGGTACTTATTTGTTGGCAAGGTGCACTTGCCTATAGTGTTGGGTGTTGTGTGGAAGAAGGAAGAAGAAGGAGTTAGGGATTAATGAGGGAAGTAATGAGGAGAGAGAATGGTTGGTGGAGATTTAATGAGGGTGGTTGTGGTGGAATGAGGGTGGAGTATAGGTTAAAGTGTTCCATTGGGTTTAAAAATCAAATCAAACCAACTAAACCAACTAAAATCGAGCCGAGTCGAAACCCAAAATACGAGAAATTCTAAAATTCTGCAAGTCGAGAAAAATAAAAATACATGCCAAAATCCGACTATGAGTATAAATACGAAATATGGGAAATGAGGGTGACAATTATACCTTGGGTTGCTCGGCTAGAGCTCTCAGATGGTAATAATAGAAAGAAACAAACCACGGGCAGCACACGGGAGCGCGGGAACGCACTGGACAGCCGATCGGTACGGTCACAGCGCCAGCAGAACAACGGAACAGCGCTGGGATCGAAGCACGCCTACGAGAACAGAGGGCGCCACAGAAACAGGAAAAGCGGGCAGAGGGGCCAGAATCGGGGATGGCGGGGTGCGCCGACGGGACAACAGCGCGGAGGGCGCGCTGGTAGCTGGCCAGCAGGGAGGCTCGGCCGAGGAAGGTCGTCGGACTCGAGGCAGAGCCAGCGAGGGAGGGCAGATCGGCCGAAGGTGTCCGAGAGGACTCGCGAAGGGGAGCTCGGCCTAGGGTTCTGGCCGAGAGGGAGGCCGCGACGGGCGCTGGAGGCGGGCCGAGAGGGAGGCCGCGACGGACGCTGGAGTTGGGCGGACCTGCGGGCGGCGCTCGAGGAGGTCGGGGCCGGCGGACGCGCTGTGGACGCGAGTCCTGCAGAGGAGGCCGGCGGGTTTGAGCGCCGACGGAAGGGCGCGGGTTCGCCAGGAGGTGCGCGCCGGAGTGGGGCGGCGCTGGGGTCTCGGCCGGAGTGGCACGGGTTCGTCGGGGAGCGGGGCTCGGGAGCTCGGGTGAAAGGAGGAAGAGTGGAAGGAGTGATGGGGTTTGAGAGGAAGGGGAAGAGTGAGTAAGGGTGCTGGTGATGATTGTGGGGGAAGTGGTGGAGGTGTTGTGTGTTATAAAGGAGAAGTGGGGGAGTGGGTTTGTACGTGTGGTGAAGAGGGAAAAATGTGCTGGAGAATAGGGGAGAAGGCCTGGTCGTGGGGAACGTAGGTTATATTTTTTTTTATAAATGATTAATATATAGAAATTAGAATTTTAAAAGAAAGAAAAATAAGGACGGTTCGGGCTGAGTTGGGTTTCGGAAACCGGGTCTGGTTCGAGTTCAGGGTCGGACTCCGGACATGGGGTCGGGGCAGGGCCACAAACAAAACCCAAACGATAATTTCAAAAATAGTGTTTTCCTAAATCCGACCAAATAATAATATAATAATATATATAATAATAATAATAAATATAATAATACTATAAAACCAAAATTATACTACAAACCAATAATCAAAAATCTGGGTTTCACAATATATAAAAGGGAAAGTTAAGAGGGGTGTGTTTAATAAATCTTGCTTGAATTGGAGATTTTGAGTGAGAAGATGATTAATAAAAAAAATATATTTAGCAAAATACTCTTATTACATATGTCATAAAATTATATTTAACTAGAATTTTAATTAGAACTTGTCAAAATATTTTTACAAATGAGGAAGCTACGGAAGATTATGTCAAAACAAAAACAAAAATTGGATAAAAAGTCATGATATTTTATAGGACAAATAAGGAGTATTAATGACTTTGTAACCAAAACTCATCAATCCCTTTCGTTAACCCTCCGATTTGGAGGGTTAAAAAAATAGACAAAAAAAGGATTGAACAAATCCTCACTTAACCCTATATAACCCTCCCTCCTAAAGTTCCTCCCTCAAACCAAATATATTTTATTTTTTTCTTACTTAACCTTAATTCTCTTAACCGTCAATCCAACAGACCCTTACGGAGGACTCAAAGTTTCCGTCGTAAATAAAAATAAGTTGACTGTTTGGTAGTTGATGAATTACAAATTAATGGAGCAAAAGGAAAATGTTGGAAACCAGTGCGTACACTTTCCTTGCATGCTTTGATGGGTAGAATTACTTTTTTTTTTCTAATTTTTATTCTACTAGAAATCACTTCTTTTTTTTTTCCTTAATTTCTTTGACACCCAAACATCATGATAGGCAGGCTTAGCCAGCTGGTCCCAAGAAGCTTCGGATGGCCACCCGAAATTTGAATTTTTTTAATAGGTTGTCCATTTATTATTATTTTTTTATGTTGTCTTCATCTAAGTATTTGTGCCCGTCTTTAGGGAATTTATAGGTACATAGACTTCTACCTAATTAGAACATCCATAGTGGAGATATTTCAAACACGTATTCCAAATTATTAGAAATTGTATAAATTATTACTTTTGGAATGTCTTCTTGATATTGGCACACAGTGGTACACTCCAAATTAACATCTTCCATCTGTTTTTTCTTTCATGTTTGGTAAGATATTACCTCCCTATTTTCTTATTTATTTTTCATCCACGTTTGGTAAAATTGTTTAATATTGGTGGGCCCAGAAATTAATGTAGTGGAACTAGCACATGCTCTAAATCTGGAATGTCTCTTAACTTTCTAGCTATTTTTAAGTATGGACAAATATCAACTGTAGTGTTTAAGTGCTACAAAATTTGGCTAAAGTCAAAATATAGCACTTGAAATCTCCCTCACTGTGGATGCTCATAGTACCATGTTCTATGAACTATGCCTGCTAAGCACAATACCAATTTCATACACTATTACAAAAAAATTATATGATTAAACTATTCGTGCTCAAACATATATTCTGACTATTTTCTGACATTTTAAATATCAAAAAGAAATATTAATAAAAAATAAAGAAAATTATATCCTAGCGGGGCCTCATTGTTGACGGGAAACCAGAGCAGAAGGGTGTGTTATGTTTTATCTTTGAGTATATATGGTTAAAAATAATTGTACATATAAGTCAGGATGGCCGAGTGGTCTAAGGCGCCAGACTCAAGTTCTGGTCTTCGAGAGAGGGCGTGGGTTCAAATCCCACTTCTGACAAAATTTATTCTTATTTTCTTTTTAAAAATATTTAAATGTTTACTAATATTAATAATATTGTACATATTAGTCAGGATGGCCGAGTGGTCTAAGGCGCCAGACTCAAGTTCTGGTCTTCGAGAGAGGGCGTGGGTTCAAATCCCACTTCTGACAAAATTTATTCTTATTTCTTTTTAAAAATATTTAAAGGTTTACTAATATTAACAATTTTGGAAGATGTTTTGTTGGCTGTACAACCATTTTCTTCTTTCATGGTCTATATATTTATATTTGTTTTTCAGTTTATTAATAATAATAATGTACATATAAGTCAGGATGGCCGAGTGGTCTAAGGCGCCAGACTCAAGTTTCTTGTCTTTGAGAGAGGGCGTGGGTTCAAATCCCACTTCTGATCTTTTTAAAAATATTTAAGGGGACGTTTGGTACGCTATATTTTTTTTTTTATTTCCGGAAAAATTTAAGATGGAAATCTATTACCACGTTTGTTTGGCTTATAAAAAATTTATTTCCGGAAATTATAAATACCCGGGTAAATAGTTTACCCACAAAACATGGGAATTCTATCCCTTGAGAATAGGTGGGTATTTTTTTTTTGTCCGGGAAAAAAAAAATTTGTCTAAATTTTTTTCTTCTTTTTTGATCAATTTTGGTTAGTTTTGAACATTATTTTCTTTTTTTTTGTCGTTTTTATTGCTTTTTTGTCATTTTTTTTCGTTTTATCCATTTTTTTCGTTTTAAGCAATTTTTTGTCGTTTTAACCCATTTTTTGTCTTTTTTGTCACTTTTTGATTATTTTTTATCTTTTTATCGCTTTTTTTGTCATTTTTTTCGTTTTAAGCAATTTTTTGTCGTTTTTACCCATATTTGTCGTTTTAAGCAATTTTTTGTCGTTTAACCCATTTTTTGTCTTTTTTGATTATTTTTTTCGTTTTTATCCAATTTTTGGTCCTTTTTGTCGTTTTTTTTGTCAATTTTTGTCGTGTTTTAAAGCGATTTTTTGTCGTTTTGGTAGTTTTTTTTTTTTTGTTGTTTTTAACGATTTTTTAGTCGTTCTTTTCGCTTTTGGTCATTTTTACTAATTTTATGTCGTTTTTTATCATTTTTGTCGCTTTTACCATTTTTTTTCGTTTTTGTTGTTTTTTGGTTATTTTTGTCGTTTTAACCGATTTTTTGTCGTTTTAACCGATTTTGTGTCCTTTTTTGTCGTTTTTATCGATTATTTTTCGTTTTTTGTCGCGTTTTAGTTATTTTTTGTCGTTTTAACCGATTTTTTTTGTTATTTTTAACCGATTTTTTGTCGTTTTTAACCCCATTTTTTGTCGTTTTAAACCGATTTTTTTTGTTTTTTGTCGTTTTTGCCGCATTTGGTTTTTTTGTCGTTTTTATGTCGTTTTGTCGTGTTTTGGTTATTTTGTCGTTTTTACCCTTTTTTTTGTTATTTTTTATCGTTTATACATTTTTTGTCGCTTTTTGGTCATTTTTGTCGTTTTAACCGATTTTTCGTCGTTTTTCGTCGTTTTTGTCGTTTTTAACCCATTTTTTGTCGTTTTAACCGATTTTTTTTGTTTTTTGTCGTTTTTTGCCGCATTTTGGTTTTTTTTGTCGTTTTTATGTCGTTTTTGTCGTGTTTTGGTTATTTTTGTCGTTTTTACCCTTTTTTTTTGTTATTTTTTATCGTTTATACATTTTTTTCGCTTTTTGGTCATTTTTGTCGTTTTAACCGATTTTTCGTCGTTTTTCGTCGCTTTTGTCGTTTTTTGTTATTTTGTCGTTTTTATCGATTTTTTGTCCTTTTTACCGGTTTTTTTATATTTGTTCTTTTTTTCGTTATTATTATTTTTTATTTTTTTTCTGGGAATATTTATATTGTCACCAAACATGGGAATGTAATTTTCCAGGGAATTTAATTCCTCGGATTTTTATTCCCGGGAATATAGAATTCCCGGCTATATAGTATTCCGCATACTAAACACCCCCTAAAGGTTTACTAATATTTATTTTTTTTTTCAGTTTATTTAATGGTGCTGTTATTGACACTCCTTTTTTTTAGGTGTCAGTTTCTCAAACTTGGCAAATATCAAGGGGGATTCGAACCTGCGTCTTCCGCATCGAGGCCCCCATTGTTACCACTAGGCCACAACCCATGGACCTGTTATTGACACTCCAAGAATGTCATTCTCCACTCATATTTAATTTTATATCATTTAAATTTCAAATCTATTTTTGCATTAATTTAACATTAATTTATACATACATGAAGGAAGGATTACAATATGACATTTTAGGAGTTCCAATAATGTTTATGCAGGAACAGATTTAAAATTTGAATAACAGAAAATTAAAGAGGAGTACATGACATTTTAGAATTGTCAAAAACTTTAGAATCCATTTTTTAGTTCACCCACCAAAACTACGTGGAATGTTCACCCTCTACTAAAAAATGGACACATGAAAAATTAAATGTCAAAACCACTTTGGTGGATGAACAAAACCACTTACAAAGTTGTTTGTGTAGGATAAAAATGCTACGTGTCCATTTTTAGTGGAGGGTGAACGTCCCAGCTAGTCTTGTTGGGTGAACAAAAATGGACTCAATAACTTCATGTTTTAATTTATTTTTCACTATATTATTGTTTTCTCTTTTGTTGAGTTTTTCATTTTTTTTTACTAACTTTATGTTCTAGATTCATCTTCTTAAATTTTACTAACTTTATCTTATCTTTAGTTTGTTGTGACATGAAACCTCCATAATTTTAGGCTTAACAAATTATTTTTTCCTAATCCACTCATGGTATTCCTTACAATTTGAAGTTTCAATATGAAAAACTTGTAAAATCTCAAATTATCTAATTAGCTAATATTAGTGTAGTTTATTGTGTAATTAATTATTTGTAGGGTGGCTACTTTTGAAAAGTTTTAAATAATTTATAACATATGATCCAAATGTTGTGCTAAAATGTTATAATCTTCTTAATTTCAAATGTAAATTTGTTGGTCTATATAGCCTCCCATAATTTAGTTAATTTGTTAATTTTAATTGGATCCATTTGGGGAACTGTCTGAAAGTTTTATAATTGAATTGGTGAAAGATATAGAAGATAAAATTCTTGAAAGTATATTGATAATTAACACTCTAAAATATTAAAAAAAAATTATTGTTTTCTTTCTTATGAGATTTAAACTTCTGAATAAGATATATATTTTACTAAAACTAGTAAATTCAAGTGGGTAATTTTTTTATAGTATAGTTAAAAATAGTTATTGTATTTAAATATGTTTGAATTTAGATTTGTTAAACAATTTAATGGTGAAACCCAGTTTTTGCTTTATGATTTATTATTAGCATAATATTAATATTTTGGTTTTTGGGCGACGACCGTATTGGTCAATGGGCCCCGGCTAAGTGCAAACGAAACCGGCTTCGTCCGGACGATGAAGCATTAGCCTATATGACGATTGGACCATATCTGAGACTCATTAAATATTTAGTTTATTTTATTATTTATTTTATTCATAATTAAATTATAGGAAGTTTTAGAACTAACGACCATTTTGTCTTATTTCAATTTATGTAAATAAATTGTAATGGGCATAAGCCCAGCTGGTTGTTGGCTCTGTGATTTGTAATTTGGTAGCGTAGGATTTTCTGTTATTTGCTGGTTTTGCAAGTTTTTGTAGCGTACGCGTAAATCGAAATAGACAGTTATTCTCATATAAAAAATTAATTAAGCTTTTTCACATTAAAATTTACAAGTTTTAATATTTAACAACGATCAAGTTTTTTCATTAAAATAAGAAATTTAGTTTTATATGTATAATTACGAAAATACAAAGTTTTAATCAAATTAATTTGGTAACGACGAGTTTTTCCAAAATACAAAGTTTAAACGATCTTTCCCTCATTATTAATTCAACGCACCAATAATCGTGTTTTTGTTCGTGTTTTGTTAATAAAGAATTAAAATTGAATAGGACACAATTAGAGATTTCAACTAGCGTATTTAGCTTGGTAACCCTGGATTCTGAGTCAATTTCTCGAATGTAGGAATTCGAGGACGATTGTAACGCCCCAGTCCCAAAATACGTAGGACTAGAACGTAATCATGCCAGCTGTATACATACGAAGTATATAGACCATCGTATGTATACATAAGCTGTAAAATGTAGTATTCCAAGACAAACTAAATCTCATCCACAATGAAAAGGATAATAATAGAAAAATTCAGCTTGAACATTTATGATACAATCGTTGGGCGGAAACAAGTCCACTACCAACTATCTCAATGATATAAATGTACAAGAAAGCGATCGACAAAATGATAAAATGAACCAAGTGCAATTATCTTCGAAGGAATGGAGAAGACTACGGCTTTGGCTAGAACACCTGCAGGAAACATGAACACACACCTGGGAAAAATCAGGTCCTCAGAGGGACATAACAAGACACATAATATCATGCCGATAAACTGAATAAATAAGCTCAACAGAAAAGTATGCATGAGTAAAGGTTCCTACCCATTCTAGGTGATATGCACTTTGAGGACAACGTTCTACGCAGGGGCTGTAACGGATTCACGCAAGCAAGTAATAGAGAGTGGCCAGCAAGTAGCGCTCATCCAAGACGCTATCGACCTGGGCAGAAGGTAGTGCTCATGAGAGTCACCCTCGGTCCAAAATGTGTGTAAAAATAAAATGTAACCCCTACGCTAATAACTGTTTCCTCCCCCCAATGATACTATACATGTGTCGACTCCACGACACTGTTTCATACTTAATAACTGTCAAGTCTTCTACACAAATCTATTAGCAGTTATATCCTAACGCACGACCTGTACGCACCAATGATCAGTCAGTACGCAAGTCCGCATCTATATGCGACTCACAACTCACACACAATTCGTGTCACGTCGTGACAGTTTATGAGATGCACTAAACCTATGGTGGTCCCTTAACTCTAAGCCAATTGCATAAGTATAATAGTTTGCATCTATATATGTTTTTTAAAGAACAACATAAAGAAAAAGTATACATGATATTGAGCAAAAAATTAAACAGTAAAGGCAAGGTGTCTTGCTTGATGTCCGAGTGAGGTAAGATGATGTCCTGGCGACGAATCAACAACATCACACAAAGAGGAAGGTGCATGAACAACTTCAGATGCTGAAAATAGTCTATTATCTAATTATAATTAATACTGCACCTATTACATTCATTTATATTCTGAAGTTAGGATATGGCATAGTTTTTCGTATTAGCTTTCCGAAAAACTAAACGGATCGCATTTTCGTTTTCGGAATCTCCCGAAATCGCAAAAATACTGAAACACGTTTATTTTTGGGACACTAGATACTCAAACAGTTTTGTAGAAATCTATAGAACGAATTTTGTCTATTAAAATATGTTTTTGGAAACCTTACCTCGATACGCTTCTTTTAAAAAAAACTGGAAATGAAACGGAGTTCGGAGCTAGGAGATATCGTCGTTCCAAGTTGCTCTTGCTGCTAAAAAGCGGGGCTGAATTCTAATGACGAATTTTAGAGTTTCTATTGGACTAAAAATAATTTCGAATTATGGCTGATAGAAGGGGGATGTATTGGGTTTATATAGATATTTATTTCAGATTTATCTCCTAAATTAGTTAGGATTTGATTTAAATAAAAAATGATCTAATTAATGCTAGATATGATTCCAATAGGATAAGAATTTCTAATGGATAAATCTTCCCATAAATTTAAATCAAATAAATTATTTAAAAAATAAATCAATTTGATTGCAATCCTTTAAATGATCACCATAATAACTTTAAGTATTATTCTATATTATCAAATAATTCAAATAATATGAATCCAAATCCAAATCAAACTCAACATAATAACTTTAAAATAATATCTAATATTTATCAAAATAATTTAAATCAAATAATAAATAAATTATTTAATCAAATAACATTTCAAATCTAGATTAGACAAATCGTAATGCTCCAATTAGTCATCGTAAGTATTTTAAACAATATTTAAATTATCAATATAATTTAAAGTATAGTTGATAACCATCAAGATAATTTAAATAAATTCAAATATAATCAAATAACTGATTAACATATCAAAATACTACTCGATGTCATTAAATATTATAAAATTTACTTTTATAAATCCAAATCGTTATTTAAAAATAAATAGACAAAAAAAATCTTTTATCGCTCTTTTTTTTAAAAAAAAAACCAATTCTTAGAAGACCAAAAATAATAAAAACATATTTTATATTTCAAATAAAAAATTCGAGAACATCTTTTTTCAACATTATTTCAAACCATTAATTTAAAACTAGTTTTTCATAACAAAAGTAATCACAAAATATCTTTTACAAAATTTCTACGAAAATTACTTTTAAACACGAAATTAAAATATGTAGATATAATTTAAAAAATAATAATTTTTGGAAGATGAGTTACAAATCTACCCACATTTTCGTACACGAAATTTAAGGACTACTAGGATAGACGGACTTGGTTGATCGGTAAAAGGATAGTAAGAATTTGTGATAAGAGAAAATAGATGAAAGGGAATTTTTTTTTTAATGAGAACATTAATCAATTTGGATGAAAAATAGAAGAAGTGAATGGATATGGCTTGATGTGCACGGACACGATGCACAAACATATTTGTAGGTGGAAAAAATTAATGGAACAGAGAATAATGTGCCTCTCCTTATATAGGAGGTGGAAGCTACTATTTAGATAAGGATTATGATAGTTGCAAATCCCTTTAGATAATTCCACTATTTATTTTAAATCAAATTCAATAAATTTCAATCCAAATCTAAATCAATTTAAATCTAATTAAATTCCATCCTTTAGTTTAAAATCAATCAAATTTTAAATATAGATATTAATTTAACTATTTAAATAAATCCATAAAATCAAATCAAGATTTAAATCGCTACAATAATTTCAAAATATATTTTTCAAAAATACTAATAATAATAATTTCAAAAATTACATTATTATTTAAAAATAAACTAATAAATAATTACAAAATATATATGTATGTCCAAATAATATTTACATAAATATACTTTTCTAATATACCATTTTATAGGAAAATTATTTATTATTATATCTGTATAAATGAAAGGCTTTTCATAATTAAAATCATAAACTTGAAAATTTAGGTACGATAGCTAAAAATAATTATTATCTATATTATTTCGAAACTATAAAAATAGAAAAAATATTTTTCAAAATATGTACGCTCGTACATAGTCGCACTCGTCGAGCAATTACGAAAAACAAAATTTGTGCGCGACGTACAATGCAACTACGCGATAAACAATATACAAAAATAAAAAAATCAGTATCAAATTTATTTAAAAAAATAGTAGAAATTTAGAAATTTTACATCATACCTAACTTAAAAGAATTTCGTCCTCGAAATTAAAATTAGTAGGAGGGTGAAAAGACACAAGGGGGTATCGGTGGGGAACAATCAATTATAAGGCTCAGCAAAATCATGTCGTAAGAAGTTCCGATGTAGATCTTAGAAAAATAATACGGATATGGTCGTGGGTAGTGAATGAGGGTCATGAGTTTTAAGCAACAATTAAAAAGTTAAGGGTTAAAGTTAGTCATGATAACATGCAAGGAGTAATATGGTATCAAAAGGATAAATGAGAGACCTAAAAAGATATGTTTTGAGAGTAGGTTGAGGGCACGATTTAAGAGAACAAATTTAATTTTACTCCTAAATTAAGCGATTAGAAGGTCATGATAGTAAATATAGGGCCGAAAAAAGGACGAGTAGTATAGGATGAAGATATAGCAACATCAAGTGAGAACGGTCATAGTCGATAGGATGGCTAGAGGAAGTTCTAGTGTAACACTTTCGTCCTTCTAAAATAGGTGAAGGCGAAAGCAATATAGAGTTCGAAGGAGGCGTTATCGAATACGAATACGTGGTTCAAAGGCGATCGAATAATTCAAAAGGAGTTACCAAGGCAGTCACGGATGGGACTCTAGAGGGCAAGTTTAGCTATGTCCCCATACACGTAGAACGATAGATGTAAGCGAACCAAAGTACACTAGGTTGATCAGACCATCATGCACCGGTTCTGAGTAGACAATATGTTAGCGGAGGCCTCCAATAACATATGTCATGAACAAGCTTGATAAAGAATTTAGCTCACAAAAACTAGGCTACATTAGCATCATTAGTCTAGATAGTAAAAATATAGGCACGAGAGTTTAAAATTGAGAGGGAGTATAGTCGAACTTCTAAAGGATCTAAGTCATGTCCTGTGATGGTCTTTATACAGTCGTCCTATAGTCTTCTTGTCCAAGTCCTTGGTTGACTAGATGGGTTAGGGTCCTCTAAATTCTAGAATCTAAGTGAACTTACTAATATATAGGTCACAAGGACAAAGGGATTACTAGGTCATAAAGCATTCTACCCAACTTAAAAGAATTTCGTCCTCGAAATTTAGGAGTAATTAGGGTAGGTAGGGCGAAGGGGATGGAAAGGAGTTTACCGATAAGAAATCGATCAATTTATTTGACAAGGAGAAAAAGTTTCCAATGAAAGGTAATAATTACGGAATAGATGCAAATTGGGTAACTAGAAAGTACGAATTCCAAGATATAGTTTAGAAAAATATCTCATGACAACCTATCAGTATCGAATTTGATCCCCTCTACCATCCATCGAGAAAAATAAAAATTTTGTAACTTACGATAGGCAATGACTTCCTTTGCCTCAAAATCATTATCACTATCACAAAATTTTAACTTTCATTCGATATCGTCATAATCATCAATCCTCTTTCATATTCAACTTTTTATATATTTATTAATCCTCTCAAGGTTTATAACCATCATTCTTGAAATCTTTTTTTTTGTCTTCAACAATCACTCCACAAAAGTTTTGAGTATCCACTATTTTTATATATCTAATCAAATATCGCAACGATAGAAATTTGATAAGTCAATACTTTTGGATTCGGTAAAAAAAATTCTTCCAACATCTCGATATACTTCTTTTTCTTTTTTTTTTCTTTTTTTTCTTCAAAATTCTATCCTCAAGGTTCATTCCTTCCTCGGAGTTGAAGTTCAAAACTTTCAATCAATTTCCAAGGTTAAGTCAAATGTAAGGATTTCGCTCATTTTTCATTGTCAAATTTTGCATAGGCATCATGATAAATTCCTCGAACATTTTTGTAATTAGCAAGTGTACTATCCTTCGAACATCCTATTTTTTCAAAAGATAATATCACCTTTTCTTAATTTCACCAAATAGCAAAATTAACTCATGTTTTCCAATCATGCAATTATTTTATTTAACTATAACAGTAATCTCTCTAATCTACTTCTTCTTTAACCGAAGGGTGTCATGATTCAGTTCCATAATCGTACAAGGAAATCATATAAGAAAATGTTGCATAATCACGAAGGAAACATAGTAAATATAAGTGAAGTAGTTCAATTGAAAGGGAGAGAAGTAGGGGTTGCTAATATTGCAAAAAGGTGTTATGCGTCCATGTAAATCAAAATAAGACATGAAAATAAAAGGATAAGGTTTAAGCAATCAAGATAAAACACAAGAAGCATTTAAAGGATTTAGTAGATCCCAATCATGTATTTGGTCGAAGAATTTGAGTCGAGGCTGAGACCATATCTATAGCTAGAAAGTATATTGGTTTCATGGTAAAGGTTATAGTTTAGTCTCTTATGACCCAAAGTCATATTGTGAAAATAGAATACAAGGAGAAGTGTTTTAGTGGCACGTGATACACCTACATGGAGGTGGGTTCGACTAGGTCTTGCATATAAAATTTGTTGGCTGAAAAAGTCTAATGTTGTGCTCCAAATACCCAAGTCACGGTGAAGGACACAAAAGAATTTAAAATAGAAAGTGGGAGTTCATGAGATAATGATTAACGCAAAAATAAATGACCAAGCTAGGGCATAAAATAATGATAATTCAGATTCGAGTAAATCAAGGTAAAATAAGTTAGAAATACAGTTTCTAAAGATATGATAGCCAATTAGATGGAGTATGAAAAAGTCACGGTAAAATCTAGGTTTGAGGAAATGTCGAGTGAATTAAGATTGAGATATCTTCACATAGTTTGGCAGATGACTTAACTACACTCGAGTACGACTATCATGGCAATTAATGAGGAATATTTGTATTTCATTAGGATGACTTGCTTGCTTCTTGGTTCTCTACCAATATATAATCAAATTTCAAGTTCCTCAACAGTTTCGAAATAAAATCTCAAGATACTCCGCCAACACTTCCAATCATCTTAGGCTGTCAACTTTAATCAAAATTTTAAATCTCGAAACAACCATTGTATTTCGCAAATCGAATAATTATTATTATTGTTTTCTCCAAATCTTAAACTCAACATTTAATAAGTTTATCAGCCAAATTTCGTACTACAAAAGGGAACATTTAAATAACTCCCGAATTTAATTATATATCCTTCAAATATGTATATCTAGCTTCCAATAAGTCACAACTACTCTTCAAAAGTCAATATATATATTTTTCACCAAAATTTAAATATCCATAATCAAGGCCTTAAACTCTAAATAACTTTATAAATCATAGATCAGATGACGTAATTTTAATTCAAAAATATTTTACCAAAATTTATCAATCATCCTCAAATTTTTGGTCGATCATAAATCATACTTCCACATTTAAAAGTTTATGATCCGTTTTAAATAAATTTTATATCCCTCCAAAAGATGTGTAGCTATAACTCAATAAAATCATAAATGTTTAAAGACCTTCAAAAGTTAAAACAATCAAATCAATTTGGTTTCTCGATCTAGCTATTCTCTTGTATATACCACCTTATAATATCAAAATAAAATTCCAACTATCTTTTGAAAGCGGTAATATTCTACTACCCAACTTGAAATTAACTAATCCTTAAGATCATATCTCTAGAAAAATAAATGCCTTCATACTCAATTATAACCTCAATGGATATTATTGTCAATATAATCCTTCTAGCCATAGGGTTGACCAATAAGTATATAGTAGTGTAGTCATCTTTCTAACCATGTTTAAGCACGAGACGATAGGCTGTTGGTAGAAAGAGTTCAAGCAAGATGCAAAATCAAGGGAAGCCACGAGAGTCGAAATATGGAAATCAAAGAAGGTGATAAGTATGTGGATGAGATTCGTAAATTCTAATCCTATTTTGCAGGCCCTCTCGGTACAGTCATGTAACCGAAACGGCAAACTTGACCTGCATGGGCCACCACAAAAACATGTAACGCCCCAGTCCCAAAATACGTAGGACTAGAACATAATCATGCCAGCTGTATACATACGAAGTATATAGACCATCGTATGTATACATAAGCTGTAAAATGTAGTATTCCAAGACAAACTAAATCTCATCCACAATAAAAAGGATAATAATAGAAAAATTCAGCTTGAACATTTATGATACAATCGTTGGGCGAAGACAAAGTCCACTACCAACTATCTCAATGATATAAATGTACAAGAAAGCGATCAACAAAATGATAAAATGAACCAAGCGCAATTATCTTATAAGGAATGGAGAAGACTACGGCTTTGGCTAGAACACCTGCAGGAAATATGAACACACACCTTGGAAAAAATCAGGTCCTCAGAGGGACGTAACAAGACACATAATATCATGCCGATAAACTGAATAAATAAGCTCAACAGAAAAGTATGCATGAGTAAAGGTTCCTACCCATTCTAGGTGATATGCACTTTGAGGACAATGTTTTACGCAGGGGCTGTAACGGATTCACGCAAGCAAGTAATAGAGAGTGGCCAGCAAGTAGCGCTCATCCGAGCGCTATCGACCTGGACAGAAGGTAGTGCTCATGAGAGTCACCCTCGGCCCAAAATGTGTGTAAAAATAAAATGTAACCCCTACGCTAATAACTGTCCCCTCCCCCCAATGATACTATACATGTGTCGACTCCACGACACTGTTTAATCCTTAATAACTGTCACGACCCGCACCCGCTAAAAGGGCACGTGACGCGACAACGCCCAGCCCTCACCGAAAAATCGGCGTGGAACGCTGTAGATTTTTCTACTCTAAACAGTTTATATATATAACAAAAACCTGTCGAGAATATGGTCAACTCCGAACGGAGGACAAGCAATGAATATATATATGAGTACTCAATCACGACTCTATGATAACAAAGTAAAGACTGAAAGATAAAGACAACAAGACGATAATAAAATAATAACCTGTCAAGTCCAACACAAGAATATATACAAGTCCAAGTCTCTAATACAGTCCATAATAATAACAGTCTCAAAAGTAGCTGGAGATAAAGTCCAGTACAAAAGACCTACTCTAACTAAGCAATAGGTAAGGTCTCGTCAGGCGGAGCTAAGCCCTGCTGGACCAAAGTCTCCAAGTCTACGCCCACTACGTCATCCGGACCGTAGTAGGTACAATAGTCTCCCTCATCTGCATCTGTAATATTTTTAACATATCCTGTCAGGATGAAACGAGTACAATCTACTAACAGCAGTTCACAAGATATGATAAAAGCTACAAGACTGTAAATAGATAGTATATACAAGGAAATCATGGAATGTACATGTGAATATCATGGCAAGGTAAGCTGTAAATCTAGAGCTAGAACAAGGCAAGTAAACTGATCATGACATGTACAAGAATCAAGAATCATATCTCTAGGTGTGTGAGTACTAGCTACAATATGTGGCCGGCTTGGGTCTGCACAAGGTCTACTGATCCACCAATCCGACGTGGAGTGTAGGATTGGTATTATTTAAGGTCTACAAGAATAAACAAGGCGGATAATGACCATATATTTAGACTAGTGCTCCCCGTCCCCGACTGGTAGAGTGGATCCAAGCAAGACACGTTATGACATGAGATTCTACGAGAAGGGAGCAAGTCTCCTCGAGAATCGGTGTCCATATACTGTACAAGAAATACAAGGGAGCTTGCACAAGATATACCAAGATAACGAGGAATAACATCTCATGTCGGGATCCATGAATACCAATCCGTGTGACCAATGTGTCGAGAACAAGCATATCTACACTAATTACATGAATTATAACAATCATCGTAAATTGGAAAAGTGTCAGAGAATGTACTCGCCTGTAATATGGTATGATATGTCAACAGGAGCAAATGCAGCGTCTCGAGGACCTATAGAGAACAAGACGTATCAATACTCTGTTTAGGAATTAAAGTCAAGACAATTTAAATCCTATTTAGTCATTCTAGGTCAAGACACGTCAAACTAGACTGTACGAGGTCAACCTAAGTCATATTAGGTCTAGCTAGGTCATACTGGGTCAATGCAAGTCAAACGGAATTAATCTAGGTCAATTTGAGTCAACAGCTGACTTTTGGTCAACCGATCAACTCTGGTCAACCGTGGTCAACTATGGTCAACCCTAGGTCAACTCTAGGTCATTGGTGACTAACAGTTGACTTTTGGTCAACTGCACAAGTCTAATGGAATTTGGAACTAAATTGGGCAAAGTGTTGACCCATAGTTGACTTTTGGTCTAAAAAGTCAACCGTGGTCAACCGGGGTCAAGACTAAGTCTAGATGGCTATTTTTACCCATTACCAACCTCTACAATCCATATCCAAGTCCATCTTGGATTTCGATACTCATATCTTGGCCATAGGCCAATTACCTATTTTACCCTTAAAAAGGACAAAATTCTACCTTCGGCGATTATCTAGTTAGCCTACCTACGCTTAATATTTTGACCCGATCTCCCCAGGGTAGTATGATACTAGCCTATACATATATTACCTATTAAAATACCTAGGGAACGTGGACATCCGGTCCATGATACGGCCCGTTGCCAAAATCTTGAATATTTCAAGATACGCACTGATACGGCACGATACCGGCGCCCTACGACCCCGATTTCCACTCGGGAGCCTACCCGCAAAATCTAATTCATGTATTCTAGGTCCACGCCAAGTTTCGTCGCGATCCGATACTCGGAGCTCAAATTTCCCTTCTAACTCGATTTCTCCCCTTTTCTCTATTTCCCACTTCTCTTCTCCTAACTTCTTCTTCTAACTTCTTCTTCCTATTCTTTCTCTAATTTTTCTTCTAATTTCTCCTTCCTATTCTCCTAACTTCTTCTAATCCTTCTTCTTCTAACTTCTTCTTATTCCTTCTTCTTCTAACCTCTTCTTCCTATTCTCCTAACTTCTTCTATTTTCTTCTAACTTCCCATCTATCTAACTATCTATATATATATATATATATATATATATATATATATATATATATATATATATATGGGGGGAAAGATTAAGGGGACTTATATGGGGGCTATGGCACTATGCCATAGCTGCTACTGCTGCTGCTCTTTGCTGCTACTGCTGCAGCTGCCGCAGCCTTCTCTCCCTCTTCCTCTTCTAACTCCCCTCCACTTCACTTCTCCTATTCTTCGCTCTATATATATATATATATATATATATATATATATATATATAAATATATATATATATATATATATATATATATATATATATATATATATATATATAAGGATAGATAGAAGGATAAATATATATATATATATATATATATATATATATATATATATATATATATATATATATATATATATATATATATATATATATATATATATATATATATATATAAGGATAGATAGAAGGATAATATTATATATATATAATATTTATATATATATATATATATATATATATATATATATATATATATATATATATATATATATATATATATCCCTATACACAAACACTCACACATCTAACTACATATATAAATACACACACCTACACATATATCTACATATGTATAAATACACCCATATATATATATATATATATATATATATATATATATATATATATATATATATATATATATATATATATATATATACCACCCAAACACACACATCACCCTCTTACACTCTCTCTACCACTCTTACACAACCTCATGACACAACCACCACTTCTACATACACATGAATACAAATAATATTATAAATACATACACACACACACACACACACACACATTATATATATATATATATATATATATATATATTATATATATATAATAATATA